>WBNM01026507.1:53004-68271 GCA_013399055.1 Ramphastos sulfuratus
CCTCAGTCAGCTTCTCTGGAAGGCCACAGCAGCACGGACAATGCTCAGCCCCCAGGCTCCTCAGGTCAGCTTCTCTGGAAGGCCACAGCAGCACAGACAATGCTCAGCCCCCAGGCTCCTCAGTCAGCTTCTCTGGAAGGCCACAGCAGCACGGACAATGCTCAGCCCCCAGGCTCCTCAGGTCAGCTTCTCTGGAAGGCCACAGCAGCACAGACAATGCTCGGCCTCTAGGTCCCTGCGCCACACACAGACACCCTACAGGAGCCCTCCAAAGGCAGTTGTTGTTATTCCTGCACACACTGTGTTTTAGAAATGTCCATATGGGTTATGGCACGGAAGGAAGATGTTGCTAGTGTGCCCTTGCTGTGCACCACACTCTGCTTGCAAGTGCAGTGAGCTGAGCAGTTCTCCTCCTCAGTTTTCCTCCAGGAAAAACTGTTTTACAAAACCTGCTGCTTCATAGGTTGCAAGTTAAGCACACAGATGTGGCTCAGAATTCTTCCAAACACCGTTTGCCTCTGGCTTATCTTTACTTCTGCAGTGAATAAACATATTCTGCTGTATCAACACAGACAGACCTACTGATTGAGCAGAACTCTTCCCTAATGCTCACGGGGCTGGGGAACCATTAGAGATGTGAGAAGGAGCCTGCGGCTAAGGCCAATGCTGTTTTGGTTAGAAACTAAGGTCAGAGCAGATGGACAGCATCAGTCTGAAGGCTGACCTCAGGAGAGGTCAGTAGTGCATAGGTAGATTAGTTTCAGTTGGAAGAAACCTTTGAGATGATCAAGTCCAACTGTTAACCCTGTGCTGAGAATTCACCACCAAGGGATGTCCCCAGCACCGCTTCTACATGGCTTTGAAATCCCTTCAGGGGTGGAGACTCCATCACTGCTTTGGGCAGCCTGCTTTGGGCTTGATGTCCCTTTCAGACAATAAATTGTTCCTTGTGTCCAGCTTAAACCTCCCCTGGTACAACTTGAAGCCATTTCCTCTTTTCCTATCACATGCTCCTTGGGAAGAGAATCCAACCTCCTCCTCATTCCAACCTCTTTTCAGGGAGTCGCAGAGAGCCAGAAGGTCTCCTCTCAGCCTTCTTTTCTCCAAGCTGAACCCCACTTCCCTCAGCTGCTCCTCACCAGACCTATTCTCCAGACCTTGATCAGTTGCATTGTTCTTCTCTAGACATGCTCCAGTCTCTCAATGTGCTTGGAATGGGTGCCTCAAACTGAACCCAGTATTCAAAATGTGGCCTCACCAGTGCCCAGTACAGGGACACAATCACTTCCTCGCTCCTGCTGGCATCAATATTGCTGATCCAAGCCAGGCTGCTGTTGGATGTCTTGACTGTGAACCTGTCCTTGTCTTACTGAACCTGTCCTTGTCTTACTCACATTTTCCTAACATTTTTCCTCTTGCAGGGCTATGTTCTATATCACCTGGAGCAGCTTGAGCATGTAGACATGTGGGAGCATGTAGACTTCTGGCAACACCAAAACCCTGGCAAGCATGGAGTGAGCCTTTCACTGGCACCTTGTGCTGAATTTCAGCAACCTGGTTCAGGACCTTTACAAGCCAAACTTCTCTGGACCATCATGTTTAGTACCCATCAACAAGTGTCTTTCAAGATTGTAGGTTTTTTGTTTTTTTTTTAGTATATTGCCAGTTTTGATATTCACAGAACCTTCTGGACAAGACGACTCTTGAGGGTCCCTTTCAACCCAGCATAATCTGGGAACCTGTGAAATAAGCTCCACAATTTCAAAACTCTTTCACCCTCTCAGTGTGCACATCCCAAGGATTTAATGCATTTATAGGTAAATGTATTTGCTGCTGGAGATGCAACAAAGCAAGTGTGGCATACACTAGTGCATTAGAGCTTGAGGAGCTTAGCAAGCAGTTTATTTATGTAGTGCAAGGCAGGTTCTCCTTTCTGCAGCTTTGGCCTGGTGAAGACCAAGCTAAGCTGAGAAAGTAGAGTATTAAATGTGCTTTACATAATCTGTCATTTCAACAAGAATTCCTTTTTTTTTTTTTTTTTTTTTTAAATTATTACTGAGTTTTGGAATATGTTTATGGCCAAAATGATTCACAGTGTCCTGTTGGCTCTCTACCTCCAGAGTTTCAGAAGCTTTGTAGGGGGAAGCAGATGTCTAAGACTTGGCTACCACAATCTTTCTCTCTGCCACTGACATGTAAAAGGTGATCTGGCTAGCATCATCTCTAGCCTGGCTTGACATTAAGGACAAAAAACATCTGGGTTACCCTAGGAGGCCTTTGGTCAGAGTCCTGTAAAAGATTCATGGCCAGATGCCTCACCTCCTTCACAGACCATGACTAATGAATGTCCATAAAGCTGTGAACCTTCAGCCTCAGTGTGTTCAGCTGTTTCCAGTCAAATGAAGGATGTTACCAAAAACTTTGTTCACACTAAATATTTGATGACACTCAAAGGTTGACTCATTTCTACCTTTCTAGGGAACAGACAAGAGAAGTTTCCTGAGTGTGCCCAAGGAACAGAAGTGTGCCAGCCTCGTTGCACAGTGCTCAGCTGTGAGCATTCATTCCTAACATGGGCAGGATGCTCAGACTGAAGCCAGGGCTTTTCTGAGTGAGCACACATAGCAGCTCTGCCTGTGCTGGGAAATCAAAACCCACCAGGCAGGGCTCCTCAGCACTGCATCTGGAATCTCTGCTTGTTCAGTTGTCTGAGCTAAGACAAACGTCACTCTGACCAGTAACACCTAGGCAGAGTTTGCCAGCTAGCAAGCACCAGAAACCAACACTAAGGTCAGTCCAGATGTCTCCATCGCAGCTGGCAGAGCAGGGCTGTTTAACAGGTGAGGCACAAGGTCACTCTACCTCAGTGTCACAGAGACACCCAAGCTGATTTCAGCTGTCTGATAGAGATGGAGTTTTCCATGGCACTGCCATCCCTACGCGGTCAGGGCTCCCCCTTCCTGTTAGTGCCTTTAGAACAGAGCCCAAAGAGATCAGGATTAGCTTACACTGAACCCAGTGTGTGGTGGCTGATTGAGCAATTGATTGGCACCTGCCTGCACTGACTCAGTCTTCACTGACTGCATAAAGACCTACATTTAGATGTGTCGACCAGGATGTGAATCCTGCCTCCCTGCCTGCTACAGCCTGCTGATGCCTTCACGGTGGTTGTTCCTCGGCCCCTTGGCAGTCTGTGCCTTCACAGCTCTCTGTTGCTGTTATGCTGAGAGGAATCTCAATTCTTGTGTTTCAAGAAGCCCCAGGTCATCTCTTGGAGAAATTCCTGAGCAATCTTAGCTGCATTAAGGGCTGATATTCTTACCAACACAGCCATGGCACAGTTCATCATGCTGACAGGAGAAGAAGGTTTCATGCTCTGGGGAAGAAGCTTTAACACTGCTGGTGTGAGGTGCAGGTGGAAAGAACTCTCCCAGTTCATACTTTCCACACACAGCACAGGCTGCAATATTGTCCTGGAACAGCAAATGGAATTCCATGGGAAATAGCATTTCAGCGGGCAGTCTACCTGAGGCCGAGCTCATCATCTCCTCTGCTGGTGCACACAGCTCTTTGTAGTACTCCATCCAAGGCATCCCATCTGCATTTCCAGGGCTGCTCTCGGGCGAGGTGCTGAGCTCAGATACACTGATCTGTAAAACAAAAAGCCCTGAGACATGTGAGCTCTCTACAGATCTAATAGGAGTATTTGTCTTAATGCGACTGCCATAACACATTAAAGTCTGAACCTCCTATGCCAAAAGCTTCCCAGATGTGTTCCTCCCACTAGAAGCAGGGATTGTAAAGCCTCTGAAGTGCAAATAAAATGAGAATCTAGCAAAGTGGGTAGCTGCACATTTCTTAGGTGAAACTGGGTACTTGCAGCTGTAATACATCCTTTGCTTCATTCTGGCTGCATACCTCCAGCACTCTGCAGCTCCAGCAGTGGTGCCTGAGCTCTGCCCTTCACCCATAGAACAATTGGCTCTCATACTCTCGTGCCACAGGTTCCCAGTCCTGAGGAAAGGAATCACCACTACAGGTGAGAAGTGTGGTGTGCATTACTGTCCCTTGTCAGCCCAGCCTCAGCTCCCCAAAGGCATTGTCTCTGCTGGCCGTTTGCATACCACCCTTAGGAGAAAGCAAACGTCCGTGAGACTTCCAAGCTGGACACCTCCCGCGTGAGACTGCTCACAGCAGGACTGCTCCTTTCTCTGCTCACTCTGGCTGCAGCCAAAGCTGAGAGCAGGATTTGCAGACGTGTATGATGGGTTTGTGAAAATGTAAACATGCAGTTGTTAAATGTCAAGAGTGAAAGCCGTGCACAGTTGTGGTGGGTTGTGCCTGGCTAGACACTCACAGGCTTCCCCTGGGGTCACAGAGCATCCATCTGCTCCAGCATGGAATATTCCATGGGCTGCAGGTGTGTATCTACTCCACTGTTAATCTCCATGAGCTGCAAAAGAAAGTTCTGCCTCACCTTGCACTCCACCATAGCTTGGTGATCAACTGTTGGTCATCTGTCCTGTCCACTCCTCCCCACAGGTGCAGACTTTGGCTTTCTGTGTCCCTAACATGGCACACAGCATTTAGCAGTGACCTTGGTCTCCCTAAGAGCAGTTCTAAATAAGAGTCTTCCTGCATGCCAATCCTTAGTAATGCCTATCAACACTATATATTATCACTTTTAGGAGCAGATAATTGTCTGCAAGAACGTGCCATGAACTTCAGACAGTGCAGGCACTTAGAAGAGCCTTAGCTGAAAAGTAAATTTGGCTCTGTTGTAGCTCAAACCAGGACAATGGTCATGAACTACAGCAGAGCTACTCCTGGGGTGTAGCTCAGCAGTCTCACTGCTGAGTTGCCCTTTGGGAAAGCTCCTACCTTCTCTGGCTTTGACTGACAGGTCGGTGCTGTGCTTAACAGCCTCTCTCTGGGCACTCTTTTCAGATGCATTGATCTTATTACAGCTCATGTAAGAAGTCTGGACAACTCCACTAGCAGAGGTGCCACTTCTCACTGCCACAATGAGGGAGGAGGTCACCAGTGGCTGCCAGTATTAGGAGCACCTCTCTGGGCCGGGGTGAGTGCACTGCAGAGGAGCCAGCCTCCCTAGGTGGAGGTTTTCAGCCTCTCCATCCTATTAACTAACTGTGTGGCATAGGAGAGCAGCAGGGTAGCCCCAAGGCACTGAAGCTAACAGCAGGGAGACTCTCAATGATGGTCCAAGGTTTTCTTTACAGCAAAAAATACTGGAAAAAATAACCAGTTCAGCCCACTGTATTTATTTATTTCCAAAGGTTCTAATGACACAGTTTCAAACAGCAGAAGCTGAAAGCCATCTCAGCAGGTGCAGCAGCAAGGACTGAGAGCAGGGATGTGCCTCTACAGTACTGGCTGCAGTTCGAGCTCCTTCTGCTAACGAGCTGTGTCCTCCCTTCTTTCCAAGCCTCTCCTCTCACAGGTGGTTCGCTGGGTCCTCAGTGCTTCTGCCCTTCTGCCCTCCCCCTGCCGCTCACCCTTGTCACTGTATTCCTCAGTCACAGTCCCGATCCCTGCCTGCTCTGTGAGCAGAAAGCCAGCAGGCAGAACAGCGTTCGAGGCGCTGATGTTCTGCCTCAAGTCCCATGCCACAAAGCAATCACTAAAAAATAATAATTAGTGGCATCCATGTTTTTGCTGCACAGAATCACCATGACTGGAGAAAACCCAGGTGGGGCCAGCACTGGATTCTTTGCTGGCCGCATGGCTCACGGACCAGCAGCCAGAAACTACATCATTATTACAGCAGGGAGAAGACAAATCCTCCCCTGCCTGCTATTTCATGTCCGGTATACACAGTGTAGGCTGCACAGAGGATTCTGGCTGCACCAGAGGTATGTAAAGAACTGAACTGAATGTTGCCATTAGTTCACGAGGAGAAGAGGATTTAGGAGTAGAAACAGGAAGGACAGGGCTGTCTGCAGGCTGTTATGGTAGATTGTCAGAGGGACAAACCTGTTTGATGTGGAGGAGAAGATTTGCAGCCTTTTCCCTGGCAGCAATCCCTCTGCTATATTGTAAACAGCAATGAATTCAGGTACCTGGGTAGGTCCATGCTGGTGGCTTTGCTCCAGCACACCCCCAAATGGCAGGACACTCTAACACTCCATGTCTTAATGGCAGCAAAAAAAGAGATCTCTAGATCCAAAAGCTGAAGTCCTTAAACTTTGGTTACAATGGCAGCTAGGCTGGACTCCCCAGTCCTTCCTAAGCCATCTGACCATCTGAGCTGAAGGCACAGCTGCCTTGGCCAGGCAGGTAAGCCGAGTCCAACACATACACATGTGATGTCCACAGCAAGCCCTTTCTGCAAGAAGACAAAGATGAGCAGGCAAAGTTCTGATTATCTTTACATTTGGGAGGTTTCCTTGCCATGTTTGAGTTCCTTCCTTCTGTAAGTGCTGAAGTCTGAGGCCTGTGTGAATGATAGCAAAGAGAGATTGTTCTGCAAGTTATGAGCTTAGAGCTTATATTTAAAAAAAATTAATCCCATGGTGCATAAGAACCTCACAGTTTGGATGACTGAGCTGGCCCCTGAAGCAAAGTCATTAGGCTGTGGCTTCACTGAAATGCTGAAGAAATTCTGTGAGTTCTCATGCAGCACCCAGTAGCAGGCATATGCACATACATGTCTGTAAGAGCTCCATCCTTGTAAGAGTGGCATTTAACTTTCATGTCAGCTCTGGAAACAGATCCCTGCGAGGGACAGGATGGGCAGTGGCTATTTACTGAGGGTCATAGAATGTATGTTCTGCCTGGGCTTTGTGCTACTTCATACTCTCCTCGCTGCCACCACACCATGCTGCCCTCCACATTCTACCCAGGAGACACACAGTGCTTTCTGCCCTACAATTAGTTGCTTCATGTATTTCCAGTGTGTTGCTTCCATCTGCTGCCGATGGTGCCAGATGTCTGCGGACTGCTGCGTCTCTCCAGCCATGCTGTGTTCACAGCCAGTCTGCACTGAGGTAATGGAAAGCGTCTGTGCCCTAAGCCCTGTCAATGAGAGCTGTAAATCATGACTCAAACTCTCCAGAGCACCTGCCTCTGAATCCCTGGCTAATCCCTCTCTGGTTTTAGCTTCTTAAATCAAAGTGTTCTATAGTACCAGCAGGATCTACCTGCAGCTGGAGGTGTGCACAGAGGACAGGCGACGAGAAGGGCCTGCGAGCAAGTGCATCTGTCACTCTTCACAGGGCTGCTTTATTGCCTCATTTCAAATAGCAGCCTTGATCTTTTCCCCAGATTTATGGCCTTGTCTCATCTTAGTAGACTTCAGGAGTGAGAAAAAAGGGGGAAGATGTTGCAGTGAATATCTGTCTGTCTACCTGCCCATGTGCGACGCTTCGGCAGGCTGAACAGAAGAGCAAGATTTAGAGGATAACCTTCACTGCTTGCCTGGTGACAGTTTAGACATTGGGAAAGCTGTTGCTAAATTTGGGCTGAAATTTGCATTTAGTGTCTGTGATGATGTTTTGGTAGACAATGGCAGGAGTCACAAATGCTTTCAGATTGCCCTAGGGTGATTGCAACAACCTTCTGACAGGCTAAAAGGCTGAGAAGGAGGAAAACAGAAACCCACAAAGAAACAGCTTAGAAGGAAGCAACAGGAAAAATAACTGCAGGGGTGCAACAGGCAAAAGGAAACCAAAACCAAGTACCTCTCCTATGAGGAGAGAATGACAAAGGTACAGCTTTACTACAAGACTATTGCCAGGCCTCCACGAGAGCCAAGCTGGTTGGCAGAAGTGTTGTGTGCATGGCTGATGCACAGGTTGCAAGACAGAAACCCTCTGTAAGTTGTGCACAGGAGCTTGGACTCATGCTCAGCAGTGCACTCAGCCAGCAGTGCTCCACTGGCACCACTGCCCTGAGCACACAGGGAGGTCTCATCCTTGTGCAGCCAGAGCAAAGCCAGCTCATGAAACGAGCCTTCAGAACCAGGAGAAAGCTCACTGCTCTCATGCCCTTCCATTTTGCATCAGCTCTCTGGAAACAATGTTTCAGTGCTGTGCAACTGCCCCTGACATACTCTGCCTTTGGGAATTGCACTGTGAGGGTGACACAGCAACAGCTGAAGCTGGTGGCAATATGCTGCACTTTCTGCTGAATTTCTTGCATTAAAAAAAAGTCTTCTGTGAATGTACCAAGAATGTAGGAGTTGATCTGGCTTCAGCAAAGAAAGTGATCTCAATTTTCTGTTTCTGCCTAAAATTCCCACTATTTGGTCCTCCTTTGAGATGCAGATTAAGGGATTTTACCACTATTATCTGTGTAAATTGCAAAATTTAATGCACAAAGGCTGTGTGAGCTACTGAGACTCCTGAATAGACTTGCTTCCAATGAGATCAAACGAGAATAATACCACTCACTTGAATCCAGCTTTCCCAAACTGATAACAGTATCCTTATCTTTCTGTGGCATCCCTCTCCTTCTGCCATGAGCTTTGTCTCTCATCAGGAGAGCTGACCTCCAGTGATGGTCACAGAACCACAGGATGCTAGAGGTTGGAAGGGACCTCCAGAGCTTATCAACTCCAACCCCCCTGCCAAAAGAAGCATCACCCAGGGGAGTCCAGACAGGAATGCATCCAGACAGGTTCTGAAAGGCTCCAAAGAAGGAGACTCCACAACCTCTCTGGGCAGCCTGCTCCAGGGCTCTGCCACCCTCACTCTAAAGAAGTTTCTCCTCCTGTGCAGCTGAAACCTTCTCTGTTCCAGTTTGCATCCATTGCTCCTTGGCTTCTTGCTGTGCACCACCCAAAAGAGCTTGGCCCCCTCCACTTGACCCCCAGCCCTCAGCGATTTATAGACCTTGCTCAGATCCCCTCTCAGCCTTCTCCCTTCTCTTCTCCAGACTAAACAGCCCCAGGGCTGTCTCTTCACATGGGAGAGACATGTTAAAGTCCCTTAATCATCCTCTCCGTTGGACTCTCTCCAGCAGGTTCCTGTCTCTCTTGAACTGGGGAGCCCAAAACTGGACCCAGTATTCCAGGTGTGGTCTCAGCAGGGCAGAGTACAGGGGGGGAAGAACCTCCCTAGCCCTGATAGTATCAAAAGCCTTACTGAAGTCAAGTCAACTATCAAAAGCCTGACTGAATCAAACCTTACAAACCCTACAAGCCCTTTCCTAGTTGTAAGGAGAGTAAGAGGTACCAGGGCAGCTGGAAGCCACTAAAACTTGAGCCCACAGAACAAGATCTGTGGACACAAGCAGTTGTTGTGGCTATGTCTCACTACTCTGCTGTGAAGAAATTACTGCCTACTAGAATGCACTGCTGTCTGACTCTCCAGATGAAGTGTTGCTTTTAAGAATTAAAAGAGCAGCCATGAATTCACTGTGAAGTTCTTTCTGCTTTACTGACATTCACACCAGCACAAAGTAATGGAAGCAAGAACAGAAGTCTCTCTTTGTAGTGGAGATGCTCAAGTCCCCTGATCCTCCTCATGGCTCTCCGCTGGACTCTCTCCAGCACATCCCTGTCTCTCTTGAATTGTGGAGCCCAAAACTGGGCACCCAGTTGTGGTCTCACCAAGGCCAGGCAGAGGGGGAGAAGAACCTGCCTGGCCCTGCTGGGCACCCTCCCAGTCCTGTTTGCCTGTGTGCCTGACTTCTGTGTGTTCTGAAGCCAGTCTAGCCCCAGGCAGGTGTGTGAGCCCATTTCTCACCTTGACAAAGAGATACAACACAACTGAGACACTGGAATCAGAAGCTGGGGGCATTCCTGAGCCCCACAGTGCAGATTTCACCACAGTAACCTGAGCCTCCAATACACAAAGTAGACTTTCACACTGTTCTTTGTGAAAAACAACAACACAACCCAAGAAGAAGAAAAGAGGCAGCAAAGGCCCACATGTAATAGCCTTTGTAGTTCTCTTTGTGGCAGGCTGGAGTATCCTATACTGTACCCTCCCCTAATTGTGCTGAGGAAACTGAGTGCAGTGTTCCTTTTTTTGTTCCTAGAAGGGGCAGTGCAGCCTTGGTTCCTTTGTTGTCCTCTACCCAAAGTTCTGCAAAGCTACCTGGATGGAACTCTGTGCTTCCAGCACCTGCATTCACCTGCTCCTTTCATTCCACCACGTTCCTGTTGAGCCACCTTTGTTCTTTCATTCTCCGCTGCACACCTCCTGCCGTTCTCAGGTTCTTGCCCAACACCCCCAAAGGCAAACTGCAGTCCTAATTCCATATAAATCTCAGTCAGAGCTGAAGACAAAATGTTGAGGATAGGTTGGATTTACCTAAATTAATTTTCATCTCTACTGTGTTTATGTGAAAACTAATCTGGCTTAAGAAAGTTTTTTTTTCTTTTCAAGCAGAGGGCTAATTGCTTCATTGCTACTGTTGGTGGCACATTAGAAGCAGCATACACAGACCTGAGGAACAGAGAAAAAGAAATAATTTGTCATGGTACTGGGATGGGAACAGTATTTCATTGCACATAAAATGCAAGGCTGGAGGAAACCTAAGCCTAGCACCTGATACAGACGAAACTTAAGAGGTAGAAAGAACTCCACTCCCTGTGAATCATGGTTACAATGTGCAATAAACACAGATCAAATAGGTAGGCAGACTGTGTCTAGGCTAGCAGATTCAACTGTGTGAGGGAATCCAGCCCAGCTCTGGCACCCATGCCTAGTTTAACTGTTCCTGTGGTTCTTGTCATGGTTGTGCTCCGAGAGCACTCACAGAGTCAGAGAGGCAGCCTGGAGGTCTCAGCTGGGTGGGCATGTGCCATCCAACAGTCCCTGTCCTACCTTATTTACCGGGAGGAATCTGTCTGGTGGTGTCTGTCACCTTTAGACGTCCTGTAACCACTGTTCCAAATGTTGGTTCAGACAAGAAGTCCAAAGCAATGTTGTAGCACACACAGAGGGCACCACACACAGACGTGGGTCAGCTGGCTCAGGATTAGAGAAAACAGAACCACAGAATGATCTCTGGCAGTCATCTAGCCCAGCCTCTCCTCTGTAAGAGACACACAACCCATGCTGAGACTTAGGCAATTGATACTCTTCGGTGAACTGCTTTGGCCTATTTTGCAGCAGCCAATTATTTGCAGAGAAGTTTCAGATTTTAAAATAATAAATTTGCAAAGGGAGCATTTAAAAGGACCAAAAAATTTGGTGCTGTGCATTGACTTTGGCTCCTTAAAATAAGTGATTCCTTCACTAGACTGGGAGATGTCAGACAGGAGAGCATTCAGTATCCCTAGGGATAACAAAAGCCTTTGCACAATCTCCTTTGCTGAACTCTGACTTCTTCTCAGGAGTGGGTGACCTGATGAAAGCAAATCGCTGACTTTTCAGTAGCCTCTATCTTAAAAGCAAATGGAAAATTGGGCAAAGATGATCTCTTGGTGGATATAGTTGAAAGCCCAAAGTAATAAAAGGGAACCCTTCTGGTTTCTGAGTTGTCACAGCTCCAGACCTGCACGATGCTACTCTGAAAGGACATCAAGAGCTGTATCAGCACAACTGATCGGGAAGGAGACTTTTCTCAGTGTGACAATCTCAGCAGCAGGGAGGAGGGGGGAGCAGGCTGCAAGCTCAGTAGCTGGCCTGGTTTCCATACTCTGCTGAATGCTTCAGCTGTGGGGTGATAGTCCTGCACTGCTGAAGAACCATCCTGTGACTGCAGTGGCACTTTGCTTGGAAGTGATGATGAATTTATCCCTCACTTGGGCTGTTTGATGTGGGATGGTGCTCCCTGATCACAACCCTTCCTGCAGCAGTTGGGTGATCTGTACCCCTCCTGCGCGCAGCTGAGCCGCGGTCACTGAGGACACACAAGGCCTTGGAAGCAAGGAGGGCAAGGGGCTCCCATTTGTTACCTGCTGTCAGCCGAGCCCTGGCTGTCTCAGCTGCACTGCTTGCTTGCCTTTCTGTCCTGGAAATGTCACTCAGGATGACTTAGGTGGTTCCTACCTAGGTGTTGCTAAAGTGTTCTTGCCCTCAGTGAGGAGCTGAACGTCTGAGTCTGGGTTACAAGGACTGCCAGGCATCGGGGCACTGAGGATTGCATGCTGCAGCACAGAATAAGATTGAAGACTTCCAAGGATTGGGACTGAATAATATCCAAGCTACCACTGCTGGAAATAATAGGGAATGTCGGGAAAAAGAAGTATCTTGAGATAGGTCTGAAAGAGCATCAAATTGCCTCTTGGTTTAATACAAAGAACCAACAGTCAGTTATGCTTCTATTTATTTTCAATTGATCAAACCTGATTGATTGACAGATTCTAGTGCAGGAAACTACTTGTGCACGGGTTGGTACAGTGAAAATAATCTACAGCTATGCCAATTTTCCAAAGTAACCAAAAAAACATTTGATGGGGATGGTAGAAAGAGATGGGACATAAAAACTGGTTTTGCCATTACACCTTATCTGCTTTACATAAAACCCTGTTTTGGATAATGCAGGCCTTAGTATTTGTTACCTAGAAATGTAATCAAGTATTTTCTGTCTTGAATAACAAAGAGCTGTGAGCAGTGATAAAAAAAGTTCTCTTCAGTATTTTCTCCCTTTATGATACAAATGTATTAAATATGTTCCTCTGTCTCTCATTACAATTGAATTGGCTACTCAGAATTATGTCCAACCTGACTTTGTGCTCCTTTCAGTTTTTGTACGTTAAATTGACTCTTCAATGTTGTCATCAACCTCTCTAAGATGAGAAGTATTTATTTCAGGGTATAAATTAATACAGAACTGATCTGATCTGTAAACTTACCTGGGTGGGCAGGTTTAATTTCTGATCTGTAACTCACATCCCAGAGAATGAAGGAGTCTCATGCTTCTGGACCAGCTTCAGATCATTTTATGCCCTCTCACTAAGTCTGTGACACTCAGACTGCCCCTGAGGCAGTCTGATTTCTGCTGGGATAAACACACAGCTTAAGCCCTGCAGTGCCCAGGCAGTCTGGATGTGTGCATGTGCATACACCTATGCTGTGCACGGTGTGGTTTCCTGCAGGGCTGTTTTGTAAATCTGGAGTGCTGCAAAATCTTTTCTAACGTTATGGAAAGTGCTTGTAGTTAATCATTTGTTCCTCACAAGGATCATCTTAGCAAGTCACAGAGAAAGAGGCCAACATGCAAGTCATGGCACAGCAAAGGGGGTTGCTGAAAGCCTGCTTTAAATGTGTGCTGTCTGGAACAAGTAGCTACCCAAAAGCAGCTGTGTGTTCCAACATGCTTCCTGCAGCGATTAGCAACCCAGGAGCACCTCTTTGTTCCTGGTTCTCTGTCCCCTAGAAAACAAGAAGAGCTGCACAGAGCGCAGCAAGGAGGCAGAAAGTGGCTCACGAGTGGAAGCAATGCAGAAGTCACCTCACCTACTGCTCTCTCTCTGGTTCATGGCAGTTCTTGGCTGCTTCCATGTTCTCCAGCCTGTCCTGAATGCCAGTCAGAGCATTACTTAATCTCACCCTCCCAAGAGACTGAACATCCCCAGAGCAGGTGGAAAGAGCAAAGAAGGAAAGAGAAGGTAGGCAGGCTCCAGTCTCTGACACACAATCACAACTAGCAAGAGGCAATTGCTGTAATGGGAAATCACTACAATATCTCTTCACAATTTAATGGCTCCTGTCAAATGTAACTGCCTCTGGACTTAATTTTTTTGCCTTTTTTACCTTTCTTCCCCCCATTTTTCCCTAGTAATGATCCAGTGCAAGTCTCTGGCATCTCAGTCTGAAGAATTGTCTTCTGTGCTCTTTTGGGCTTTTTTACTTCTTCGTTGATGAGACTTTTAGGTGCAAAGTCAGAGGGTGCAAACCCACAAGGTAATCTCTTCTAGGTGGTGCTTGGAACAGAAAGCTTTAAGAAGCTCATGTTAGCCATCAGCTCATGGTTATGATTTCCTCATGGTGTTGCTGCTTAGAGCCTGTGCTGGGGACTAGTGAGGGCATGGCATAAAAAGCCACTGCTTATCCAGATGAGGTGTTCTGCAAGGAGCTTGGAGTTGCTTTTTGGGTGGCAAGGTAAAACCACCCAAGGTTTTCAGTTGCTCTCTGCTTCTTGAATTAGTATTAGCTACTGTGGAAATGAAAAATCCTTCCTGATTCTAGATCCTTGGGAGCTGTTGGTTTTCAATGTCTTGGAAGCAGTTAACCACCTCCACAGATATGATAAATATTCCTGAGTTGGAAGGTGCTGGGCCCTTGGTTATCCGAGCACTGGCATTTCTCCCAAGCTAGGTAGATGGAGGAGCTTTGATAAAAGAGAAAGCATCACTGCCTCCAGTGTGCACTTCGTGCTCACAGCAGTGCCCCAAGCTTCATGCAGCCTGCAAGCACCTAACATATTCCTGTGACTCAGACACCAGCACTTAAACTCTGCCAGTGCAGAGCCCATAGCCTGCGGCTGCCATACACCAGAAGGGATTCTTTCACAAACACTTGTTAGGTGTTTGGGTTCTTGTTTGTTGAGTTGGGTTGTTGAGTTGGTTGGTTGTTCTTTCCACAATCCTTTTTAACTGATGTGTGCTGGTGGAGGAGAAGTAGAAGACTCTGACCTTCAAAGCTCATCCTCAGAAATCTCGGTTAAGGACAGAACAAGTCCTGGGCAATCCTCAACCTATTTGTTCCTGTGGCTAGTGACTATGAAACAGCAGGTGAAATGATCTGCATTTGGTTGCTGCTTTGTGCTGGCTGATTTGAAGTGTTCAGCCATGGAGCTGATGTGGCTAGAAATGACAGACATTGGATTTTCAGCCTTGGAGAGAGGTGACCTCTCAGCACAGCTGATCGGTTTGGATCTCCTGCTCTCTCTGGGTAGACTCGAGATCTGCCATGAGAAATCTACCCTCAGGGATTTGAGAAGAGGAAAACAGCAAGCCCTTAAACCAGAAAGCAACTCAGAGTGCCTTGCAGTGCTTGCTCACATTTGCCCTTCCCTTCTCTTGATTAGAAGTAAGAGTTCTGCTTTAATTTCCTCTGCAATGAGAGAACATCGAGGGCCAAACATTGTTTGGTCTTTTCCATTTTCTTCTCTATTTCAAACAAACTCACTTTGCTTACTTTAGCAAGTAACCATCAACAACTGATTTGCACATAAATGTAACTTTAATCATAGAATCATAGAATGGGAAGGTTGGAAGGAGACCTCAAGGATCATCTAGTTCCAACCCCCTGCCATAGGCAGGGACACCTCCCACTAGCACAGGTCACTCAAGGCCTCATCCAACCTGGCCTTGAACACCTCCAGGGAGGGAGCAGCCACAACCTCCCT
>WBNM01026507.1:68952-89556 GCA_013399055.1 Ramphastos sulfuratus
CTCGTCAGGCCCCATGGACTTGTGCACGTTCAGATTCCTTAGGAGCTCTCCAACAGGATCTTCTACTACAGTAGGCAGATCTGCCTGCTCCCAGTCCTTACTTTTACCCTCTGGAGCTTGGACATTGTGGTTGGAGCCCTTGCTGTTGAAGACTGAGGCGAAGAAGTCATTGAGCACCTCAGCCTTGTCCATATCCTCTGTCAGCAGCTCTCCATTTCCCTTCTGGAAGGGTCCCACATTCTCCCTAGGCCTCCTTTTCTCACTGATGTACCTGAAGAAATTCTTCTTGTTCCCTTGAATGTCCCTGGCCAGATTCAATTCCAGCCTTGCCTTAGCTTTCCTGACCTGAGCTCTGGCTGCACCAACAGTATCTTTGTACTCATCCCATGTCCTCTGTCTGCTCTTCTGAAGTCTAGAGCTCTCTTTCCTCTCCATATAAAGTGTGGTTTGGCTTTCAGCAGGTTATGAGCCAACAGTAGTAATCCTAGAGAAAATTTTGGCTGGGAATGGCCAAAGGGTAATTTTCTACAGGGAAATAATAAATAAATCTCTCACTCAATGCAGCCATGTTTAGAGACTTTTCCTCCTGGAAAAGTGCTGCTCTTATTGTCCAGAGATGTCCATGGGTACGGGTGTGTTCTCTGGTTGCATTGCCAGCCACGAGGCAGCCAAGTGAGCAGCTTCGTCTGGAGGCTCCTGGTGAAACCCTGGGAAAGCTCTTAGCATTGATGCAGCTTAGGAGTCCTGGGGAGCAGCAGCTGGCAGCTGAGAAAGTCTCTCAGGCTTTCACTTGACCTGCTAGAGAGGATGTAAGGACACAGGCCGAGGTGTACAAGGTCACTTCTGTGACACGTCTGTAAGGCTGACAGAGATTTGTGCAGTCAGGTTTAGCTGCCCAGCTACCTGAGAGAGTCCCTCTCTGTTTTTCCAGCAGGCCCCCTTTAGGTACTGCAAGGTTGCTATAAAGTCTTTGAGCCTTCTCTTCTGCAGGATGCACCACCCCAGCTCTCTCAGTCTGTCCTCACAGGGAAGCTGCTCCAGCTCCACGGCCTTGTCTCCACGGCAGTTCCCAACGAGAGAGTTCTAGAACGTTGGGAAGTGCTCACATCACTGCTGCTCTTCAGTACCTACAGCTACAATGCAGTCACTGGCACCATAGATCTGCTCCTT
Source organism: Ramphastos sulfuratus (assembly GCA_013399055.1). Taxonomy (NCBI): domain Eukaryota; kingdom Metazoa; phylum Chordata; class Aves; order Piciformes; family Ramphastidae; genus Ramphastos; species Ramphastos sulfuratus. The sequence continues at coordinate 70,123 of WBNM01026507.1, forward strand.
TGGACTTTGTCTATCTCTATGCACAGAGATAGAGTTACCATGAATGAAGGTCGAGGGCTTGCTCTCCATTGTCACAGGTAAGGATCCTGTTCCTTTCAAGGAGAGAAGGCAGAGATGGAGGAGCACTGCCTGCACTGGACACACATTTACTTCTCTAAGCTGCTAAAGTTCTTCTAGTATGTTGATAAAATAGTTGTTGTTCAAACAGGTGATTATTTTTATTTGCTCCACCAGTGGCTAAGCTCAGGCAGAGAGAAGTAGAGCTAAATACTGTGAAACAGACTGGAAAAGTATGCCCTCAAAGGTCACTTTCTAACTGCTACACCCTAAAAACGTAACCCTGGAGTACAGAGTAGCACCGTGCCTGTTCCAATAGTGTCTGAAGGGTGTGAGAGCACCCAGAGAGGACAGCAGAGCTAAAGGCAGTCTGCTGTGACTCTGCTAGAATGCCATGCTCAGTGCTCTGCAAATGGGGCCCTGGCACACCCAGTCCCTGAAAACAGGTTTCCAGAACTGTCTCTATGCTAGTCCTCTTGACTCCTTCAAATGTAAAGCAGAGAGGACAAAACACAGAGTGGTGAAAGCAAGGTTGCAGTTGTGGTGGGAGTGTGTTGTGGTGTGTCTTGGCTCTGCTCTCCCACAGGTGAAGAGGTAACCACACACATCTTCGCCCAAGCCTGAAAGTAAATTCTGCTGGCATTAAAAACTAAGGAAGAAAGAGAGAAAAGGAGGAGTGGTACAAAATTGTTTGTTAGCCCTGGTGCTATGAAATTCCAAACAGCCTCTCAGCTATGTGGCTTCACAGATTCCAGATGTGTGGGAAATGTCTAAATGAACATTTCAAAGGTGACACATTTCTAGGGTGACTGAGGGTGCTCTGGGACTCATACATTGAGTTGAAAGCTGCATTTAGACACACACACACACACACACACATACACACACACACGAAATAACCAAAACAAACACTTCCCTCTATTTCCTTTCCACCTATAGGAAGAAGTTTTCATTTAAAAGTGAAAGGAGACATAATTGAGTTGTCTGAAAGGCACTAGAATAAACAATTTTAAGTAATAAAGCCACTATTTTTTAAGATGTTTGTCTGTCACCTGGAAATGTCGTATTTTATTCATGACTGCGAACCTGGTAAGTACCATAGAAGATCATGGAAAGCAAACATCCATTGATTTAGTCTTTTCCCAGTCCAACATAAGGCAGGAAAAGCAAAAACACAGCCAAGGAATCTGGCAGCAGCCAGAGTGAATCCCTCCAGAATGACAGACCTCAGAGTTGCAAAGATGCTACCTTATCTGGTGTGCTCCTCTGCCAGGACCTGGTTGTTTTCAAGCATGTATCCCCTGCAGTTATTTCCAGGCTAGTGTGTCCAGTTCTGGGCCCCNCAGATTTCCATTGCAGGGCCACAGGCTTCAAAGCTGTCATTTAGAAAGGCTGCAAGATTATATGAAAAAGAAACCTTAGTAAGCAATAAAGCATTAAAAACTCAGAAGCTGTTTGAGACTGTGCCAAGTTTCATGTTTCAGCACAGAAAATGGGCAGAAAGAAGGGGAGAAATCCCTTACTTTGAAATTCAGAGTGGCCTATGGCTGAGATCAGCTCACCTCTATCTGCACTTAGGTACTTTAAAAAGCTTATCCAAAGCTCTTCAGATGCCTGAAGAAGCCACACAGTGGCTGCTCTGAGCTATCTCTCTGCTGTCTCCCCTGCACCTGTCCCTAGGTAGCATTTCATCAGAGCTCTTCAGAGCTTACCTCTTGGAGAGACATTGACTGCAGTTGCCATTGGTACTTGGATCCTCCCAAGGGTCTCCTCTCCACTGAACTGAAGCAAGACAGAAGCTATTTTAGTAGCTGATCATTCCATCACACCCTCTTGCTCCAGATTACTTTGAAAGTGTGGCTACTGGGCAGCAGGAGCAGTTTAATGCAGGGTGTGTGCTTCTGCTCCCAGAACCACTGTAGCTGCTTTGCTCCTTCTAGGCAGCTGCCTCTGCTGCAGGGCTGAGTGTGAGGCTGTGGATGCAGTGAGGCTGAAGATCCATAGAGGCCATATTAAGAGATGCCCTTCACACTGATGGCACTAAGTTTTGAAAAGGATGAGTTAGGTGTAACTGTTCAAAGGACTAAAAGCATCTTACCTTACACAACCTCTAGATGAAGAAACAAAAAAAGCATCCATGAGATTCTTACCTTCTCTGTCCTGATCTTTCAGTCACATCTCCAGCCACTTGCTGCAAAGAAGACTTTGAGCAGTCATGGTGCATTGAGACAAAGATAAACCCAACTTCCAGAGACCACAGATGCATTGCAAGGCAGGACAAGAGGCAGAATCAGAGGGGGAGCTCTGTCAAATACAGCTGCTCTGAACATGCCAAAAGGCTGCAAACCACCACAGACTGTAAATGCTGGGACATGCTTTAGAGCTGCAAAGCACAACAAAAAGCTGCAGGCTCCTTTTGAGAGAAGCAGGCACTTACACTTCCCAGTGGTGAGGAGCTGACTCCTGTCTTACAGGCCAGCTCTGTTCAGCCAAAGTGCTTCCAACAGCAAAATCCATGACCTCTGACTTGATAAAACACAGAGCAGCTCACCTTGAAAAGCTTATGGTAGGAATGAGAGCTGAACACTGCTGTGTTTCCACCAAGGCAGAAGGGTTTGGGTAAGGTCCTTGTCCCCTGGAAAGCTGATGGCCACTGGGAAGAGTGAATGCTGCAACTGTGCACAGGCTCTCTGTGATCAGGATAATACAGAGGCCAAGACAAGATGAATTAAGAACCCTATCCAAAGATGCATTAGGTAGACATCTCTTAGAACAGAAAAGACTCTTTCCTTGATTAGTGGTGAGTGCAAAAGGCCTTTGTTTTACAGAATGTCTCGTTTGAAGTTCTAGGTTGAAGGTTCTTTCTAATTATCCTGCTTTTTTCTCTTTTCTTTCTAAATCACAGAATCACAGCATCACAGAATGCCAGGGGCTGGAAGGGGCTTCCACAGCTCATCCAGTCCAACCCCTGCCAGAGCAGCACCACCCAGAGCAGATCACACAGAACACATCCAGGCAGCTCTGGAATAGCTCCACAGAGGGAGACTCCAAACCCCCCTGGGCAGCCTCTTCCAGGCTTCTGTCACCCTCACAGGGAAAAAATTCCTCCTCAGGTTCACATGGAACCTCCTCTGCCTCAGCTTCCACCACTGCCCCTTGTGCTGGCACTGGCATCACCCAGCAGAGCCTGGCTCCAGCCTCCTGCCACTCACCTGCACATCTTTATCACGTTATCACAGTATCACAGTATAGCAAGGTTGGAAGAGACCTCAAAGCTCACCAAGTCCAACCCATTACCACAGACCTGAAGACCAGACCATGGCACCAAGTGCCACGTCCAAACGTGCCTTGAACACCTCCAGGGACGGTGACTCCACCACCTCCCTGGGCAGCCCATTCCAGTGGGGAATGACTCTCTCAGTGAAGAACTTTCTCCTCACCTCCAGCCTAAACTTCCCCTGGCACAGCTTGAGACTGTGTCCTCTTGTTCTGGTGCTGGTTGCCTGAGAGAAGAAAGCAACCTCCTGCTGGCCACAACCACCCTTCAGGTAGTTGTAGACAGCAATAAGGTCTCCCCTGAGCCTCCTCTTCAGCAGGCTAAACAATCCCAGCTCCCTCAGCCTCTCCTCATAGGGCTGTGCTCGAGGCCTCTCACCAGCCTCGTTGCCCTTCTCTGGACACGCTCAAGCACCTCAATGTCCTTCTTAAATTGAGGGGCCCAGAACTGGACACAAATATATTTATCCCCATTGCTGAGGTCCCCTCTCAGTCTCCTCCTCTCCCAGCTCCCATCCCCAGCTCCCTCAGGCTCTCCTCCTAACAGAGCTCTTCCATTCCCTTCAGCATCTCTGTGGCTCTGTGCTGGACTCTCTCCAGCAGTTCTGTGTCCCTCTTGAGCTGGGGGGCCCAGAACTGGACACAGGGCTCCAGATGTGGCCTCAGCAGGGCAGAGCAGAGGGGTAAGAGAAGCTCTCTCAACCTACTTACCACAGCCCTCCTGACCCACCCCAGACTGGCATTGCCCCTCCTGCCCACCAGAGCACATTGCTGGCTCATGCTCACCCTCACATCCACCAGGACCCCCAAATCCTTTTCCCCTTCCCTGCCTTCCAACAGCTCAGTCCCCAACCCATGCTGCTCCCTGGGGCTGTTCTGTCCCAGGTGCCAGCCTCTGCCCTTGCCCTTGCTGAATTCCATTCCACTTCTCCCTGCCCACCCCTGCAGCCTGTCCCAGTCTGGTGAATGGCAGCACAGCCTCTGCTGTGGCAGCCACTGCACCCAGCTGGGTGCCATCAGAAACTTGCTGCCAGTGCCCTCTGTGCCCTCAGCCAGCTCATTGATGAATGTATTGAACAGAACTGGTCCCAGCACTGACCCCTGAGGGACCCCACTAGTCACAGGCTCCAGCTGGACCCCGTCCCATTGAGCACAACTCTCTGGCTTCCCTTCAGCCAGTTGCCATGCACCTCACTGCTGCTCACCCAGCCCACACTGCCCCAGCAGGATGCTGTGTCTAAGATCAGTGTCGCTGCTACATCAGATGCAAGGCTTGCTGCAGAGAAAAGGACAGAAGAGCTGTTTGCTGCTGTGGGGGTAATCAAAAGGTGACCAGAGGAACTTCTGTCCTTGTCTAGACTTCCACTGGAGAGATTTTTAAGTAAGGATTTGAGTATATTTCTTTGTATTAAGAGTTTACAGAAACACTCAGCTTTGGCACTTCCTAGGCTATTTTCTTTTCAAGTGTTGAAAAGCTTTAAATAAAGAAGGGGAGGAAATAACTTGTCTGTGATTTGGGGAATGCTATCACCAAGTGCCTGAAGTGTGCCATAGAAGTATCAGTCTTGCACCAAGTCAGATGGAGCCCTGTTTGTCTCAGCAGGACCTACGCAGCTGCTTTCATCATGAAGGGTGGCACTGGAAGGGTGCCCTGAAACCAGTGAGACCTTTGGTCCCAATGGGGAAAGAATATTCCTGCTGCACATTGTCACTGCAGTAGTTCACACTTCAAAAATCAGAAACACAGCATCACAGAAGGGTGGGGGTTGGAAGGGCCCTCTGGAGATTCTTTTCCAGCCCCCTTCGTCTAAGAGAACTTTCCCTTGGCCTGCAGGGACATCCCCAAGGTCATCAAGCTCTGCCTAAGTAGAATCCCACAGCAGTGACCAGGCAGGAGTCCTTCTTTTAGAGCTGCATCCCTTCTGCTCAGCTAACCTTGCTCACTCTCCCTGCCCAAGGATTACAGAGCTGAACAACCCCTCAGCTCAAGTGGAACACACAGGCAGTTCCAGAGGCTAAGCCATCAGACTATCTAAACCTTCAGGTGAATAATCCACCACAAAGTTCCTGCTGCTCTCCATCAATTCAGTAGTTGCCTGCATGGCCTGCATAGTCCCAGACATTGATCATTTCATCACTTAGAGCAGGTAAGTCCTGCCCCAAGCAGCAGTGTCTCCCTCAGTCTGTGCCATACACTTCTTGTCATCACCCTTCACTTCACTGTGTTTGATTCAGGAGTGGTCTGGATGTTATTTTGACAGCACTGACCCCCAGGCAGGCATCTTACACAGCCACTTGTCATTAGTGCAGCTTCTGTTCACCTTGAAATATGTCATCAATCATCTACATTCCATTGGGATTGATCTACCAAGAATTATTTCCATACTAAATTACCCACCAGCAGAACAGCATAATGAGCAGACATGTTGCCACCTCCCATAATCCCAGGCTAAGCAGCCTGAAAAACTTTCCATCACTTTTATTGTGTTGCTGTCGTTTGCTCTAATGCTCTCTAATACAAAACAGCATGAAGACACCAAATAACACTTGAAAGTAAGTGAAAATCTATCTTCTGCAAGCACAGTTAAAGTCCACGGGTCCATCAAAGTCTGCTGACTCATATGGGCCTGTCATGGACCTGAACTTTGGACCTGAATCTGAATTCAGAGCCTGAACCTTTTCTGTTTGAACAGACAAGAGCAGCCTCTGAATCTAAACACACCCAGACCTGAGCTCATACCCAGTTGTCTGGAATGGTCAGCCCAGCCAGCAGGAACACAGTTCAGCAAGGTGGTCTTCACAAATCCTTCTCTCAGAGGTTTCAGCTACCAGGTTAGGCACAAGGATGTGTCTGGGTTTTGTACTGGACAGCAGCATGGAGGTGCTGATCTTGCTGTGCAAAGCTACCTCAGCGTGGAAGCAGAGTGCAGGCAGCAGCATGCAGATGGGTGTGAACCCATGTACCCTGCAGGTACTCTAAAAGGGGAATTAGCCCCTGCTGAGCTCTGTGTTCTCACAGCTTGGATGTTGTGGCATGGCAGCTTGTGTGGGTGTCAGACCCTAATGCTGTGCTTGGGTATCAGCAATAGAGGTTGTAAGGGACCTCTGGAGATCACCTGTCCAAACCTCTTGCCAGAGCAGGTTCAACTAGAGCAGGCTGCACAGGATGGTGTCCAAGTGGGGTTTGAATGATTCCAGGGAAGGAGTCTCCAGGCAGCCTGTTCCAATGTTCTACCACCCTCAGAGCAAAGAAGTTCATCCTCATGTTTGGATGGCACTTCCTACGTTCAAGTTTGTGCCTGTAACCTCTTGTCCTGTCACTGAGCACCACTGAAAAAAAGATTGTCCCCATCCTCCTGACACCCACCTTTATAGACATCTATGAGCCTTCTCCTCAGTCTTCTCTAAGCTGAAAGGCTCCAAATCCCTGAGTCTTTCTTCATCAGAGAGGTGTTCTAGTGCCCAAGCATCTTCGTAGCCCTCAAGCAGTCCCCTGTACTTCTTGAACTGGGAAGCCCAGACCTGGGCAAATTACTCCAGATGTGGTTCCACCATGGCAGAGTACAAGGGAAGGAGACTACCCTTGACCTGCTTGTCAGACTCTTCTCGAGGGCACGTTGCTGGCTCAAGGTGATCCTGCTGGCAGCCAGGACTCACACAGCTGCTGTCCAACAGGTCAGCCTTAACCTGTACTGACTGTGCTGGGCTTGGCTGGGCTGGAGCCAGTTTTCCCCAGGGCATCTTGCACAGTGCTGTGCTTTGCAGTGCTGCAGCTGGGTGTGAATTGCACAGCAGTGTTTTGGCTGCTGCTGAGCTGGGCACCAACCCTGGGCTCTGCTTTTCCAACATCTCCCCCTGCAACAGTAGGCTGAGGGATGGGCAACAGCTTGGGAGGGGACACAGCCAGGCCAGCTGAGCCAAACTGACCAAAGAGGTGTTCCATACCCTATGAGATAGCTCAGATATAAGAACTAAGTGAAGGAAGGGCAGTGGAGAGACATTCACTGATGGCATCTGTCCTCCAGAGCCACTGCTACACTCACTGAAAGCCTGCCTCCAGGGGAGTGGGCAGACATCACCTGCTGGTGGGGAAGAGAGAGCAGTGTCTTTGCTTGCTCTTGCTTCCACACTAGGCCTTCGCTTCTGCTTTTCATCCTATCAAATTGCTTCCCCCCCACAGACCTCTTGTTTTATTTCCCCTCTCCCAGGTCCACCTAAGAAGGGGAGTGATAAAGTGTCTTAGGTGGGCACCTGGCCCCCAGCCAGGGCCAAGCTGCCGCACTGATAGGTGAGGTTATCCCTCCCTACACCTGCCCTTGCTGAATTTCAGAAGGTCGCTCTCTGCCCAGCAGAGGCAAAAGCTTCCTAATGGGTGAGGCAGAAAAGAGAAGGGAGGAGTCAAGGCTGATAGCAGCCCGAGGGCTGAAGCAGAGGTGGGAAAGCTCAAACGCAGAGAACAGTCACTTCCCCAAAGGCAGCTGGTAACAATGCAGGCTTCCAGTGCTTTCCATGAGATCTGCACAGCGATGTCTAGCCCATGAAGATGCTACAAGTTATGGTAGCTATACAAAAGTCAGAGATTTCCATGGTGGAAGGGTACAGTCAGATGAAAAAAGGAGAATTGATGGGCTGAAACAGAACGTGTCAGGCAAAAACAGTTAAACAGGTTCCAAATTGGATGAGCATCTTCCAGCAGGGCCTCACTTAGACTGCACTTACAAATGAGAGAAGATATTGGGGCTCAGTTTAATTACTGTAGCATAGAAGGGCTGCAAGGCAGGGCCTTTTGCTCGGAGACAATTAAACATGAGATCTAACAAAGCTTAACAAAAGTAAAAATATTAAAACAGCACAATGTTTGTGCTCATTTCTCCCCCTCAAAAAAATGTTTCATGTGTTGCCCCCCAAGGCAGATGATTCAGAGTGCTCAGGGCAGGAATCTCAGTTTTGCTGTTTTAAAGAGAATTTTTTTCCCCCATGATTTGCTACTCTTCTGTTTACACAGAAAAGGAAGTTCTTCCAAGCCTGAAATAATAATAATAATAATAATAATAGGAGGAGGAGGACGAGGACAAGGAGGAGGACGATGATGATGATGTTCTCTCTGCCTTGAGATAGGTCAGAGTAGGAGGTATTTGCACAGAGGAAGGCTCCTTTACCTCTTGGGAGGGGCGAGTCAGCTCCTCCAGGGCCATGCTGAGGTGCTGCACAAGTGCCAGGGAGAGGCTGAGATATTTGCACCTCTTCAGCTAGACTTACCTAGTCCCAACCATCCCTCTGCCCCTGGACACCCTTCCACTGCTATCACCTCGCTCTACTGCCTGCTAAGTAGTGCACAGACTTGTGTTAATCTGCCTCTCTTCGGTGCCTTTCTTGTCAGTGTCCAGCGAGCGGAGATTGTGTCCTGCTGCCAGCCGGCGGAGCGCGGCAGCGCTTTGCCTGCGTGCAGACAGCGGCTGGAGGGTCAGAGCAGCGCACAGCATCCCTGCAGGCACTGCCAGCACCGTGAGAGGCTTGCCTGTGTTCTCGCTTTTTGTTTTGTAACATCATGCAAACAGTTTCAGCAGCCCACACTCGGCTTCCCTTTCAGCTTCTTAGGACGGTAGCTGACATTTCGTCTTTCCACGTTTGAGAGTGATTCATATCCTGCAGCCCACCTGCAGAGCAAGGACCAGCACTGTGCACTGCACAGGTCTGGTTTTGTACTGACGGGTTATAAAACGAGCAACAGGATGCAACTGGCAGGACTTGGACACCTTCTTCTGTGGCGAGTTTGGGAACAAACAAGGGGCTCTGGTAATGTGCAGCTTGTACCCCGCAGGCAGACCAAGGAGCAGGTTGCTTTTGAGAGGGCTCCTTGCCCGCCTGGCACAACAGAGGAGCCTGCAGTCTCCTACAACAAGCTGCCTGAGCAGGCTCTCAGGCGACAGGCTGTGGCTAAGGGGGGAAATCTACCTCCAAAGGCTTCCCTGAAGCCTTCCAAGGAGCATACAGCCAGTGCAGGAATAAAGGCTGCAGAGCACACACACGGGAGACAAAAAGCTTCTGATGGATCAGTTGATTGGTAGATTTCATCACACATTTAACAACACTGAGAATAAGACCTCAGCCAAGCTTCCTGTGCTGATCCTCAATGAAGAACTTCAGCATAAGGGTTCTCAAACACTGGAACATGCTCCCTGGGGAAGGGTCCTCAAACACTGGAACATGCTCCCTGGGGAAGGGTTCTCAAACACTGGAACATGCTCCCTGGGGAAGGGTTCTCAAACACTGGAACATGCTCCCTGGGGAGGGAACTCCACCACCATCCCTGGAGGTGTTTAAGAGAGGCACAGACACAGTGCTAAGGGACATGGTTTAGCACCAGACTTGGCAGTGTTAGATGATGGTTGGATTTGGTAATCTCAAAGGTCTTTTCCAAGCAGAAGGATGCTGTGACTCTGTATGTGCCAGCAGGAGCAGGAGCACTACCTAGGACAGACTGCCCTGGCCAATGCCACTCGATGCTCTGTACTGAGCTTCTGCTTTAGCAAGTGGTAGAACTTTTCATTCGTTCACTAAGCCTTTATGTTGTTCCTGGACACTGAATGTCTTAGGCTGCATCAGTCCTTTATTTTCTTCAGCTGCTGAAGGGGAATGCCACTCAGCTAGACGACTGAAGAGGCATGCACAGGTGTGCCACTCACTGCTTCACTGGTAAGTGTCTGACACCGAGGCACCACAGCACACTGCCTGCCAGTGCACTGCAGTGAGTGTGCTTGGTTCCTGGCCATGAACAGGTGCCCTTTGCACGTGGGCATGGCTGTTGGACAGTGCACTACAAAATGCAGTCCATAATCAGAGGTGAAATATGTCCATCCACCTCCAGATGGATGTTGCTGACATCAACCAAGTAAAATTAACAGGTTGAGATTTTTCTTTTGCTTAAGTAGTGTCCCATGACAGCTCTTTAAAGTGCCTTATTGTGCATCTTGTCAAGGTGGTTTTGAGAAGAAGGTTGCAAGGGCAGTGAAAGATTCATGTCAGATCTATCATGCAACCCTGTGGTCTATCTGTAACTGTAGTGTCACCTATGGCAGTAGAAAATATTTTCAAACCCACTATGGCTCTTTGGAAAATTAGGTCATTCTATAATACATTAACATCCCAAAGCCAGCTTCCAGAAGTAAATAAATGTAAAACAAGTCAGCTTCAGATCCACAGAAGAGCAGGCAAATCATGTCAACAGCCTCCATGAAGAGCTAACTCCTCACTTCCTTAAACAACAGAGCCAGAAGCAGCTCCCTCTGGAAACCTGTACAGCATCACCACCAAGCCAAGAGGATCACTGAGACCCATTTCTGTTTCTTGCTGGGATTGTTGTTGTTACTTGGTAACTTTAAATTTCAGAAGTCACATCTTGGAATAAATTATTGTTTTCATACAGTGATATACACCACAGAGACTTGAGTTTGTGAAGAGAAGCACACCAGACAGCACTGAGCCATCAGCAGTCAAGGCAGCAAAGACTCTGATGCTCCCAGGAGACCACAAGACCTGACTCCTAAATACATTTCCTGCACAGCAGCAAGGCAAGAAAATGAACTCAACTCATGCTCTTTGTGTTGAGTTTATCTTTTGCTTATCACATGAAGTTGGAAGCCTGCATAGACTGCAGAGCTGCCCACATGTTTAAAGAAAACTTTGGGCGCTCTGGTTGAGTGCTGACAGGGACCTCACTGACTTCTGCGTTGGTTACTGGCAGTCCCAGAGCCTCTGCAGGGTAGGAACAGGCTGAACTAAAGTGACCACCACTTGTGTATTGCAGAGCCACAGCAGAGCTGGATCAGTCCCACTGCAGCTCCTCTGCATGCTCCAGGAGCTCAGCTCAACATCTCTGCTGGGCTGGCACAGTACCAGTTCTGCCCTGCTCAGTGTCTCCTCTCTGATACCCCTTCCCTCTAAACGTGTCTTTGTGTCCCTAGTGCTTTCTTACTCTGCAGGATGCTGCTGCCATTGCTTCCTGGTCTGAATGTCCAATTGACTCCTCAGAGTCCTGCAGGTGCTCGTGGAAGTAGCAGTGTACTGAGAGTGCTCTCCAGTGACCATATACACCTTTGTGCCCCCAGGCTTTGGAAGACAAAACCTTTCTTCTCCCCATGTTGGAAGCTGTCTCCTAACCTTTCTGCATTAGCCATCATTTTTGTAGGGCTTTTCACAGTCACAGACACACCCAGGCTGGCAAAGCCCCTCAGGAGCACCAAGCCTAGAACCCTGCTCTACAAGGTGCACCTTAAACCATGTCCCCAAGCACCACATCCAACCCACTCTTAAACACAGCCAGAGTGGGTGACTCCACCACCTCCCTGGGCAGCTCATCTCAGTGCCTGAAATGAGCAGAGCCAGACAGAAGAATCTGTCTGAAGGAGGTCACAGTCAGTGGAAGTGAGACTCCATGATTTATTTGAACATATTTTGTGTGGCAAGCAGCGGGTCCAGCTCCTTGGTTTGATCCTTGTATCTATTTTCTACAGCACCTGCAACGAACAAATTAATGCAAGTACTGCATGGAGACTTTGAGAATTCAAGTGACATTAATTCTCCATTTTCACCCACCCTATTCATAACAGCTCATTTGAGACAGTAAATGAGTGAGGACAAGTCTTACCCAAACCCCCTACTCTGGCATTCACTTACAGAGCCCACGTGGAAGCAGCCCAGCTTTCTAGCAGCAAAGAGCTTCAAAAGCAAATGAAGGGTTTAATTTTTTTTTATTATTTATTTTATTTCAGTTATTAGCTTGGTCTGATGGAAGAGGTCTCCTCTGTGTTTGCAATGAGTTTGAAAACCGTTGCCTTTCTGTGTGCAGCTACAAGGTCGTTGTGCCTTAGGGTGCTGTGCCTTGCATCTTTCCTCCTGGGACTGCAGCGCCGCCATTCACCACAGGCAGCTGGGCAAAAGAGCTGGATCAGAGACAAACCCACCCGGACACCGCCCACTGCACCCTGCTGGGAAGCAACCTAGCAGAGAAGTGCTCTCTTGGGCAGCACTGCACTGCCTGATTCTCCGGGGCTGAAACGGAAGACAGCAGTGGGGCAGCTTTGTGTGCAGATGCACTCAGCTCCCAGCCTCCCACGGGATCTCACCCCCAGCTGGGTGGAGGTGCCAGCCCCGTGCCGCACCGAGAGACTCCATGCAAACGCCCTCCAGGACACCGCAGGAGGCAGTTGTGCTCTTGGAAATTGGTCTAATTTGAATGCTGCCAAACGTAAACGAGACAGAAGTGATAAACACCTATGATAAAATGTTGGCAGGAGAAAATCCCCAAGCATCAGCACTCGCGGAATCCATAACACTTCTCCCAGGGCTGTCTCTGCCAGCTAAGGGCTCCAGCCCAGGCTGCCTGCCTGCAATCTCCCTTCCAGACCACTTTGAGAGCCACCCTGCTGGAGCTGCATTTCCAACTAGCTGAGAAGCTTACTCATTACTTACTTTGGGAATTACTGGTTTCCAAACTGGACAGAGAATTTATGAATCTGTAGCCAGAGCTCCTGAAGGTCCAAGTCAGGATCAGTCTAACAACACTCCTGAAGTGTGTCAAAGACAGCTCCCTTTCAGCTCATCTATCTTCATCCAGCCCTCTTCCAACAGCAACCTGGCTCCTTCAGTCTCAGTCAGTAAGCTGCAGCTGTGCATGCTGGCTGCAGGTACAGTTACTCCCAGCCCCGGAGGGATGGAGTTCCTGCAAGCACTCAAAGTTTGCCTACTTCTCTTAACATGATCTCTTGAGCTTCTGTTCCCTTCTAGAGAGAGAGATCTGCTGAGCACTAACAAACACCTTGCATGTTTTGCCCACTTCTGGGTCTCACACAGTGACCCATAGCGACAGAACAGTTGTTTCAGACTTTGTGCTCACTTAAACCTTCTGCTGACTGATTCTCCAGTACACCCCAAAAGACCTGTGCAGCATTTCTTAGATGCTAACATTTAGTGGATACTTTTCTCCAAACACAGGATGCTTATGGCAGGGGGTTGGAACTGGATGATCTTTGAGGTCCCTGCCAACCTAAACCATCCTATGATTCTATAATACTTTTCCCACAATCTGCCTTCAACTTGTTTCAATGCTGTTAAAAAATAATGGGATTCTGAGCAGACCAGAAGGATTGTCACCAAGAGTCTGGTTTGCAGTCACCTGAAGTTTCCCATGACTTCATTTGAAGTTTTGAGGTTGGAAGAATGTTGGAAGCAGAGGTCTGAGCTGCAGCTCAGAGACTCAGGTATCTACAGATGCACTTTCAAAGGCTTTCTTGAATATAGGTTTCCGAAACTTCCAAGTATTCTGATTGAGGTTGCAGTCCCAAATTTCTGATTTTTTTGGTTAAATGAGTGTCGTGGTAGACCTAAACAGGCCTCTTGGGCTTGTACATGTCCTGGCTTATGCAGACATGTTTTTCTGCTCTCTCTCCTTCTGTTTTGGGGAGAGAGCAACCGCGGGAAAAGGGACAAAGGACCTGGCACCACTGAGTCTGGGGTCCGGGGTCTGTCCATCACCTGTGGTTGCTAGGGGGCACATGATTGCCTTGTGCAGGGCCCGTGATCTGCCCAAAAAAGGATAAAGCAAGCCTATGGCTTCACCCAATATGGCCAAGTCTTGGCTAACTGCCATTTGATTGGCTNAAATTATATATTAATATTTTTATAATATCGTCTCGCAGTACCTAATTACCCCCTCCCCGACAATGAGTAACAAGGTTTGTCCCAGTTTTATGGAATAGGAGGTGGGGTCACACCAAAGAAGGGATCTGGGAGATCTTGGACTCCAGAGCAGCCTGCATGAAGTTGCTCTTCCTAGCAGCGCTGGAGTCCTGCAGTAATTGCTTTTTGGCAGCCTGGGAGCTGGAGGAGAACTAAGCACTCCTCAAAACCTCCCTAAAAGCCTTTCCTGTGTTAGAGCAGCATTCATGAACTGCCAGAGTACAGCTTTGCAGCTTCAACAAACTGTCAGATGCTATTTCCCTGAAACCTTCCTGACCCCATCTGAAAGTGATGGCTGCAATGCAAATCTGTTGTATAACGCTGGGAGCAATCCTGCAGCCCAGCCAGCAGATTTTTTATCCACCTTTCACCCAATCAGTTCCTGTACAATTTCATATCTGCAGCCAACACATCAGCTGGCAAGACTACCTTTTACTACAGAGGTCATCACAAAAACTGACTAGGAGAGGGGAAATTTTTTCAATTATTGAACTTATGATTAAACCAGGAAGGGACTTTTTACAAGGGCTTGTAGTGATAGGATGAGAGGGAATGGACTGCAGCTTGAGGAGGGCAGATGGAGACTGGAGAGTAGAAATACATTTGTCACAGTAAGAGTGCCAAGACACTGGCACAGGTTGTCCAGGGGGGTCTTGGATGCCTCCTCCTTGGAGGTGTTCAAGGCCAGGTTGGATGAGGCCTGGAGCAATCTGGTCCAGTGGAGGTTGTCTCTGTCTGTGGCAGGGAGGCTGGAGCTAGATGACACTTAAGGTCCTTTCCAGCCCAGATCATTGTACAAACCTATGAACCTGTGAAGATGAAGCCCTGTCTAGCCAGAGGATTACACAGTGCAGTTGGACACAGCCTTCTCTTCTTCTACCAAAACAGCAAATGGTGCAGACACCTTGCACAGCACAGTGCCCACCACTGGCTGCAATGCATTGGAGCCCAGCACTGGCTGCAATGCACTGGTGCCCAGCATTGGTTACAATGCATAACCCTGCCAGTGCCCCAGCAGAGAGGAGCTTGCTCAGTGAGCCTTCAGTCCCCGGGATCAGCCCAGGCAGAGCAGTGTGCTCCCAGCCTCACACAGCCCCAGCTGTGCAGGGCACCAAGAGGCTCCTGAAGCCCTGAGGCTCAGCTGGCAGCAAGGGCAGGTTGTGAAACAATTCGTTATCCAACACACTTCTCCTTTTTCCCAGCCAGAAAGCTGGGATGTTGGCATGTGCAGAGCAGCGAGTGCTGCAGGCTCTTGGTCTGACCAGCTGAGAACCTCACATCTCTGGAGTCCTTGGCTTCAGTCTACCTCCTCAAACCCTCTGATTGTTCTTCCACTTCAGATGGGCACCGTTCACGTGAAACCCCTGCAGTGCTCTGAGGTTCTGTGCTGAGGATCTGCTGTCACCTCCTGTGGCGACCAATCTGCCTTGGTCTGCAGTGTGCGAAGGCTTAGGCATCCCAGACCCTGAGTGCTCAGCTTGCCAAATCTCTGCTCTGATTCCTCCTTCAGTGAACAGCTCAGGGTTTACACAAAGTGAAATCACTCAAGTGGAGGATACCGAAGCAATGCTTCAGCTCCAACACCTTGTTGTGAGGAGGAATGCACCCAAGATGCCTGCTTCCTGGGTAAATGTTCTTCTAGCATTGGACTCTGCCTGGAGCTGCTCCTCTTGCTGCTGGGGGACTTTGCCCAACAGAGGGGGTTGCTGGTGGGCTGGAATACCAGCAGGGAGATGTGACATCTGCTTCCCCAGTCCCACTCCAGAGGGTGTGGCCTTGACCACACAAAGTGAAGGGCTACAGGGACCCCCTGGCTTGAGACCAAACCACCCAGCAACGAGCTGGGAGTGCAGATCCATTCGTGCACAAGTAGCCAGGTTTATATCTACATTATTTTCACAGAATCACAGAACTAATCAGGTTGGAAAAGACCTTTGAGACCATTGAGTCCAACCTAAGAGCTACCTGTTGCAGCAACTGAAGTACCAGAGACAGCAAATTCCTCTTTGGAAGTTGAGTCTGCACTCCAGTTCTCTTTGCTAGTTGTTTGGCAAATTCCTGCTTAAACTGGCTGATAGATCTAAAATGACAAATCTGTGCCTGTGGGGAAGCTCATGGTAGCTCCCAGGCCCCACAGAGAGAGGAGTACTTCACAGCAAAGCTGTTATCAGTAAATTAACCATTTTTCAAACACTCTATTACTCTAAAAAAACATCATGTGTGAAATCTGAGTCTTCAACAGCAGCAACGCTTCCATAGCAAGGGCACTCTTCATTTCTTCCTATCGTGCTTATAAAGCCCAGGTCTTAGGAGCAGCCAGCAGTGTGCCCAGGGAGGTGGTGGAGTGCCCATCCCTGGCGGTGTTGAAGAACAGCCTGGATGGGGCACTTAGTGCCATGGTCTGGTTGATTGGGTAGGGCTGGGTGAGAGGTTGGGCTGGGGGAGCTTGGAGCTCTCTTCCAACCTGGCTGATTCTGTGATTCTATGGTTGATTCTGTGATTCTATGGTTCTATGGTTCTGTGGTTTTGCCTTGAAAGCTGAAGCACTACTGGAGGGGAAAGGCTCAAAAGGATGCATGCAAGAATGAAATCAAAACAAGAGGGGAGTCTGTGAGCGCAGGGAAGCAGACAGTGCAGCACACAGGCTACAGCTGGGAACACTTTATTTAAGATGCTGTTAAAAGAATTTGCATTTTCCAAATAAATGTTTGGTTTTCCCCATTCCTTCCCCTGCAGAGGAAAACTTGCTCTCTGAAAAATACCTAAATGAATGAATGAATAAATAAATGGCCTCACAGCTATAATTCTAACAAAATACCTCGATCCTATGGGCACTGGAGTCAGTGCATGCCCAAGGCTGCGTTTTTGTATGCCAGCTGTAGACAAAGGAAGCAAAGTCCTCAGCAGAGTCACAGGAGTGGAGAGCAGAGCTGCAGCTATGTTTGCTTGCCTCTTGCTGTCAGGACATTCAGGCACAGAAAGCAGTTTCCCAAGCAGTTATTTCCCTTGCACATCAGATGAAAAAAAAACCAAACCAACCCAAACCTCTCTGTTTAGCAAAGCCACTCAGATGAGCTTATGGATTTGTTCAACAGAGGCTTCTTGTGAAAGGCTTCTGTCTTCAGCTTCCTGCACTGAGTTTTAACTGCTGACTTTTGGTTGGGTTTTTTGGTTTGTGGGGGGTGGATTTTTTGTTTTTCACTTTTTCCCTTCTGCAAAGTGCTGGCAGAAGCAAGCAGCAGACAGCACTTAACTGGCAGGGTTTTTTTCACGTAATTCCAATGCCCAACATATATTTTTACTGTGAGATCATCCACGTCCTGTGTGCCTTTCATAACTCTTTGACTTACCTCAGCAATACTATAAAGTATTTTTTTTTGCCTGTATTTTTAACATGGGACAGCTTCTTCTCTGACCTGCCCATGTGTTGTGAGTTGGACTCATCTGAAGGATGGGTGGCACTCATTTGAGCACAAATCTGGTTTAGTGTCAAAGGGAGGGAAGGTATCAGGCTGATGCAGTGTTTGAGGGCTGTCACTTGCCCTCTCAAAGGTCTGATAGTCCTTTAATTGTTATTATTCTTTTTTCTTTTTCACTTAAATCTCGTTTGCTGGGTCACAATCAAGTGACTCTGTCCACCCGATAGGCACTTCTGCTTTTCTGTCTGGTGTTTCCAATTAAACTCTTATTTCCCCTTGTAGATGTGCTTGAGCTTGTTCCCAGTGTCTTGAAAGGTACAGCTCAGCAGGCTGCTAGGGTGTCTTTGAGCTTCAAGCTGTTCTTTAATGCACTGCTAAGTTCCTATGAGACATACTGGATCTCACAGAAGCATAGTGCTAGAGATCATCTTACCTAATTCTTGCTTTTCAGGCTGTGATGTTCTCCCTAGAGCTCCCAGAAAACTTACTTTCCTTTACTCTCCCCTATCCCTCCCTCTTCCCATCCCCCTTTAAAGGCTCTGTGGACATTCTCCTGTTGTATGTTTACATCTCCCATGTCCAGCATAAAGAATGTGCCCTTAGGGTAATTAACTTGATTTTCTACAAAAGCATCACTGCCTCCACATTCTCCCCTTTCTCCAACCCTGATTTGGGGTTTTGTATTGTTTCTGTAATAATGATCTTCTCAGAGGCCAGAAGACAAATGGATGAGGATTCAGGGTGAGCTGTAAAAGGTGACCCTCAAAGGGCCTGCACAATTCAGTGGCTTTGCAACTTCCTACATAGAGAACCTTGGCCCACTTAGAAGCCACAGCAATTGTCAACCACTGCACCCCACAAAGAGTGAGGAAAATGTGGTTACACATTTCCCAGTTACACAATGTGCTGCATGCCCTCGGGAAGATGTCTGCTGAAGTATTTATTTCCCTTAACACAATCCTCAGGGCACACCAAGGAGCTCTCTGTGTTGCAGTTTGTATTGCAGGAGGTGTTGTGATTTAGCAATGCCAAGGACTGCCCATGAGTGATTGGTGTAATTAGACCTCAGCAATGTTTAAAGATGCTGTGCCAGCCTAGTGACAGTTGTCCTTTGTTCTATTAGGCAACAAATGACGTTGCATGAGCTGAGTGTGATAACAGTGTTGGCAAATCATACCTTTGACAGGAGGCACAAAGGAGAGACCTGGGTGACAGGGAAAGGTGAAGGGAATGTGGTGGGTCTGAGGCTAGATGGGGCAGGAAGGCTTCTGCAGACTCATGGGTGCCAGCCCAAGTCCCCACGGCGATTCTCTCCTCCTTTTGCAACATGAAATGCATCCGCAGGGGCATGGAGCTGGGACTGCAGGAGCCCAGTCAGTCTGTCACTTGCTCCTTATTTCAGGAGAAGAGAAAACCCATCTTCTCCTAAAGAACCTGGAGCCCCACAGCACTGAGATAGTGGAGAAGGGCTTGGCCCAACCCTGGTCTGCATCTTAGCTATCTCAAAACTCCTCCAATAGTATTTGTCTGCAAATCTGTAAATGTTTTGGATTGGTTTTTTGGGATTTTTTTGGTTGGTTGGTTTGGTGTGTTGGGTTTTTTTGTTGTTTGTTTTGGTTTTTTTTTTTTTTTTGTTTTGGGTTTGTTTGTTTGTTTCTTTAATGCTAAAATACTCTCCAGTTCTTACTCTGGTCAAAAAACAAACAGAACAAAAAGCAAAACAAAACAAACAAAAAAACCCCAAACAAACAAAACTGAAAAACAACACCCAAGCAAACAAAATAAAACCCCACAAACCCAACCCAAACAAAAAAAAAATCAGTCTCCACACTGATATCCACCTGAGTTGAATTAGCAGACAGCTGTTCAGCACCAGTTTGTCCTGACCCCAGTGCCCAGTGCCTGTTCCTCACTACATACATGATGGTGTTATGAGATATTTTTA
>WBNM01026508.1:0-14129 GCA_013399055.1 Ramphastos sulfuratus
AAAAAATAAATAAATTAAAAATATAAAGATGGATAAAAATAAATTTAAACTATAAATATGATTAAAAGTAAAACAAAGATAGATAAAATACGAATATTAATTAAAACTAAAAATAGTAACATAAATAAAATAAATAAAACTAAAATTATAAAGTTAAAATAAATAAATATAAATTAGAATCAATGCCAATAGTTTTGAGAAATAATATTGAGAAATAATATTTGAGAAATAATAGTATTATTTCTCAAAATACTTATAGTGTGTATATATATATATACACACTCACACTATAAGTACTATAAATAAATTCCTGTATCCAGTATATTTGTTGTTGTTGTTGTTGTTGTTGTGGGTTTTTTGTTAAGGACAAATATCCAATCTTAGTATTTATGGCTCTATAAATCAGGGCTCTGATTCTTCTTAGCTCCAGCAGAGTCAAAGACCCTCTGTGTCCATTGGGTGTTCTGCTCCTGGCGGCTGCAGCACCTCTGGTAACTTCAGAGGGAGCTTTGCCTTTCAGTGATGTCAAAGAATGAGCTTTGGCTTCTGTAGAAGCAGCCTGAGCAGCAAACTGTTTGTTGACACCTAACTCGTGGCTCTCTTGCGTTTTGTTTAAGATGTTCTTGCAGCAATCAGCTTCTGGACTCAACTTTGGTTCTGTGCAGCTCGCGTCTGGAAACTCTTCAAGTGTCCAGCAGCTGACACCCCTGAACATGCCAGGTCAAGTGGTTCAGGCTAATCAGACTGCCAGTGGGATGAGCACAGCCCATATAAGTACTCCACACATGATACAGCAGCAGCCTTTGCAGAGTACTGCAACACAGGTAAAATTTGCGTTACTGGTTTGGCTGGGTAGAGATCATGCTCAAAACTGGAGCTGGAACACAGCAGTGACTTCCCTGACACTCCCTTCCCAGCTCCTCAAATCCACAGCACCTCCTACTGAGTTCTGCAGCTCTGCTTTCTCTGGAGTAGGATCACAGGAACAGAGAATCATTTTGGTTGGGAAAGACGTTTAAGATCACCAAGCCCAACTGTTCTCCAGATCTACCAAGTCTGAGCCTAAGCCATGTCCCTCAGCACCACATCTGCAGCTTTGAAACACCTCCAGGGATGGGGATTCAGCCCCCTCCCTGGGCAGCCTGTGCCAGTGCTTGACAACCTTTCCAGGGAAGAATTTTCTTCTAATATCCAACCTAAACCTCCCCTGCTGTGACTTGAGACCTCCTCTCACCCGAGAGAGGAACCATGAGGTCCCTCTCACCCTAGAGGAACCTCATGACCTTCCAGTATCACAGGGGTGTAGAAAAACATCATTGTCTTTGTTTTCTAAACTTGCCACCCACTTTATGTGCTGGGAAACACATTGAGCAGCTACTCACTTTTATCTACTCAGCCATACATGAGTTCAAAGTCCTCTCTCACATCCATCCCCACAAAGTCTTTTCTTCAGCTTCTGATGACTTTGACCATTTTGTGTGTGGAGGCTCCTTATGCTCCCAGGCTCTGTAGTCACAGAATCACAGATTGTTAGGGGTTGGAAAGGACCTCCAGAGGTCATCCAGTCCAAACCCACTGCAGGAGCAGGAGCATCCAGGGCAGGGCACACAGGAACACATCCAGGCAGGTTTGGAGCAAAGCTGGAGGTGGTGAGATTCAGACTGGAGGTGAGGAAGTTCTTCACCATAAGGACTGTCCTCTGAGACTCCAAGGCCTTTCTTCATGGAGCTGCTTTCCAACAGGACCTTTCCAACCTGTACTGGTGCCTGCTGCTACTCCTCCTACCTCCAAAGTCTCTGTCATTACAAACACTTCTCTGCTTTAAAGTAAAAATTCCTTTCATAGAATCATAGAATGGGAAGGTTGGAAGGGACCTCAAAGCTCATCCAGTTCCAACCCCCTGCCATAGGCNAGGTGCAGGACCTTGCACTTGGCCTTGTTGAATGTCCTGAGGTTGGCCTGGGCACAGCTCTGCAGCCTGTGCAGGTCCCTCTGGATGGATCCCTGCCCTCTAGCAAGTGACTGTGCCACACAGCTTGGTGCCAGCTGCACACTTGCTGAGGCTGCACTGATTGCTCTGTCCATGGCACTGACAGAGATGTCAAACAGCACTGGTGCCAGCACTTGTCACTGGTCTGCAGGTGGACATTGTGCCCTTGATCACCACTCTCTGTGCCACCACCCAGCCAGTTCTTACCCAGCAGTGCACCACTCACCCAGTCCATGTTTTTCCAGCTTGGTGCCCAGGATGCCCTGTGGGACAGAGCCAAATGCCTTACTCAGATCCAGGTAGTCTTTGTAGTAGAAAACCCCTGGGAGCTGTGAGGGATGGCAGGCAGGAGGAGAGCTGTAGCACCTGGTTATTTTCCAAGTGGATCTTATGAGCTGTCTGTTTTCTTTGCAGCATAATCCACCCAGTGTGCTCAGTGGGCACAACCAGCAGTCTTCTCTTGCCTCTCAGTCGCAGAACACAGTCTCAGCACCTCTCTATAACACTATGGTGATCTCCCAGCCAGCAACAGGAAATGTGGTCCAGGTTCCTTCCAGCTTACCACAGAACAACAACCAGAACACTGCAGCAGTGACCACTTTCACACAGGACAGACAGATCAGGTAAATGTGCCCAGGCCAGTATTCAGGTGGCTTGCTGTGCTGGCCTGCTTACACAGCAGCACCAGGCACCAGAGGACCTGAAGCAGCATTTAAAAATGGGGTGATTTGTTATTTTAACTGGCTGAGGATACAACTGTTAAACTAAACTGTGCCCAAAAGAACCTATTCACAGGTTTGTCAGAACCCATCTGGCTAAGGCAAAGGATGAGCCTAAAACTCTGCGTTCCTCGAGTGGAGCTGATGCTTGATTTAGGATTTCTTTACTCCTCCAAAGTGACTCCAAATGTCTTTTCCTATTGCCAGATTTTCTCAAGGTCAGCAGCTTGTAACAAAACTGGTGACAGCCCCAGTGGCATGTGGAGCAGTGATGGTACCCAGTACCATGTTCATGGGACAGGTGGTGACAGCCTACCCCACTTTTGCTGCCCAGCAGCAGCAGCCACAGACTTTGTCAGTAACACAACAGCAGCAGCAGCAGCAGCAGCAGCAGAGTCAGCAAGACCATCAGCAGCAGCTCACCACAGTTCAGCAACCAGCTCAGCCACAGCTGACCCAGCACCCCCAGCAGTTCCTACAGGTAATGCAAGATTCTCTACACAGTTTGGAAGGCTTTGAGCATTGCTAACTTATCCCAGGGGGTGCTTTGTCTGAAAACAAACAGCTTCACATAGTGACTGAGGAGCAAGTCTGAAGCATGAGCTGAGTTTGCTCTGTAGCCCTTCTCTTACTCCTTGAGGGACAGGTTTGCTGCAGGTCCACTTCATGGTTTTTTATGTGCTCTTCCCTCTGTATTGCTGCTCTTGACTGAGCATGGGCTGGAGAAGCAGCTGTTTGCCTTTATAACAGCTTGGGTTTACTTTGCATTCAAACAGGATTGCTTGGTCTGGAGAGCAGCCCAAAGTAAGGCTTGTCCCTGTGACATGAGACATGAGCATCTGTGCAGGCTACAGGGCAGGTTGAGCAGCAAGTGACCTTGTAAGGAAGAGAGAAGACTCTTGTTTTAGTGCAGAAAAAAGAGAGATTGGATCACAAGAGAAGGAAGGTGAAAACCCAAGAGTTGAGAGAGAGATCTCGGAAAGAAAAGAACCAGAAGGTAGAAAGAGTTGATGGGAAAATCACAGCTCACAGGATGTGAGGGGCTGGAAGGGACCCAAAGAGCTCATCCAGTCCAATCCCCCTCCAGAGCAGGACCAGCTCAGGGCACACAGGAACACATCCATACAGGCCTGGAAAGGCTCCAGAGAAGGAGACTCCACAGCCCCTCTGGGCAGCCTGTGCCAGGGCTCTGGGACCCTTCCAGGCAAGAAGTTGCCCTTGTGTTGAGCTGAAACCTCCTGTGCTGCAGCTTCCATCCATTGCTCCGTGTCCTATCCCAGGCAGCAGTGAGCAGAGCCTGTCCCCCCTCCTGACCCCCAGCCCTCAGATAGTTATAAACATTGATTAAATCCCCTCTCAGTCTTCTCCAGACTCTCAGCCCCTTCTCACCAGGCATTTGTCATTTGTGGATCAGTGGCACAGAGCTCACCCAGCAGGTGATGCTGGTGGTGGGGGTGGGAGCTAAGGACACTAGTGCCTCCAAGAAGGCATGGGTGAAAGCAAACCTGCATTTGGCCTCTGCTGTTGCTTTCTCCCAAGGCAGATGAAGTCTACTTGACAGTTGGTGCACACTCTGAACATTCTTCAGCTACTCTAGGAATGTCAGTTAATTACTCTTTAAGGGTAAACATAATGGAAAATTCTCATTTTGCAAATATTTCTGGCTACATGTGGCCTCCCCTTTGCACTGCTGTGCATTGGAGGATCAGTCCTGAATGCAGTAATCTGTGTGCACAAGGAATGGTTGCAGAGCCATTCAGGGCTGAGTACATTCTTGTTTCACTGCACCCCTGGTGCAAAACAGCAATTTCAGTCGTGCCTCAGGTGGCAGAGGCAGTTTCAGCTGCAGACAGCTGCAAGAGTAGCTGGTGATTGGAATTTCAGCACTCACTCTGCAGTGGGAGCCTCTTGAACTGAGTCAAAGCAGAGCACAGGTGTAAAGGTGTCAGTCAGATAAGCACTGTCCCAGCAGAGCTGTTCAGCAGGTTGGTAACATCTGTACCTGTTTCTGAGTGTAAAAGTTTGGACAATTTGGACTTCATTCTGGTCAAACAGAAGATCTGTGAAAGATTGAGATCTCCAAAGGTCTGATCCTACCCTAGAATTTGTCTCTAGGCAAAAGGTAAGCCCCTTAAAGTGCTGGAGTTTGCTGTGAAGCACCAAGGTAGGGGCATGGTTTAGTGCTGACCCTTCAGTGCTGGGCTGAGGGTTGGACTGGATGATCTTGGAGGTCTCTTCCAGCCAGATCTGTTCTTGTTAAAAAGAGAGGAAATTCCTTTCCCTGCCTCTGCTGGCTGAGGCTTCTGACAGCCTGCTGCAGTAGGTGCAGCAGTCACTGTGGTTTACTTTCTGCTGCTGGCTGCTGAAGGATGGAGTTGTCCTTGGTTCCTTTCCTTCAGCAGCCATCCCCATTTGGTCCTCAGAAGCCTGATCTCAAACTAAGTGCTATTTCCAACAGCAGTGAAGCTCCTTCAGAGGGGCTCTTGCCTGGGCCTGCAGAGGTGGCAGTTTGACTGCATTCTGGCTGTGGGGGGTGGATGTGACCTGTGCCAGGCTGTGCACTGCTTCCCACTGGCTGCAGTGACAGCCACCTGCACTTGTTCAAACTGATTCCTTAAGGCCTGCTAGGCTCTGGTGGCTTGCAGTGACACATAGCCAGGGGAAATGCTGAGGACCAGCTACAGCTGCTTCATGAATTGGTTAGATGCTCTAATTAACTTCATTAGCATGAACTCAGCTTGGCATTGCTTGGCTCAAGTGACCCAATCAGTTGTTTGTTGGGGTTGAACCCCCATGGAAAGATCAGAAGCACCTAGGCCTGTGGCTCTCAGTGCAGCAGGAAAATAAGGAGGAGCTGTTGGCAGGGGCCTGCAGTGAGGTTTGACACTGGGGAAGAGTGGATTTGGAGTGGGTGTTAGGACCAGGTCCTTTGCCATGGGGTGGTGGAATGCTGGAGGAGCAGCTTGCTCCTGGAGAGGAGCTCAAGGTGAAGCTCAACAGAGCTCTGGGCGACCTGATCTAGGGCAGGATGTCCCTGCTGACTGCAAGGGTTTGCAGCTCCCTCCCAACCCCTTCTGTCCTTCAGTGATCATTTTCTGTTTCCATGTTTTAGACCTCCAGGTTACTTCATGGAAATCAGTCAGCTCAGCTCATCCTCTCTGCTGCTTTCCCACTACAACAAAGCACTTTTACTCAGTCCCACCACCAGCAGCACCAGTCCCAGCAGCAGCAGCAGCAGCAGCAGCTGTCCCGACACAGGACTGACAAGATGAGTGATCCTTCCAAAGTCCAGCCACAATAGCCTGGGGCTCTGCCTCTTTTGGGAAGCAAACTACCAGGAGGGAGCTGCTCCACTACCAGCTGCACTGAGGCCACAGAGGTGGCAGCAGTACCAAGTACCACAGCGCTGAGATCTGCTTCTGACTTCTGGGATCTGTTGAGAAAAGCCACGAGGTGACCATGGGGACACAGCCAGCTTGGAGAGCTGCCCCATTCTCTGTGTTCCTAAGGGATTTGCTGCCACCCCTTAATTCTAATTTTTTTATTTTATTTTTGGCCAGGTTGGGGTGGGGGGGGGGGGGACACAGAGCAATTGTTTGAATTAGCAGGGAAAAAAAAAAAGAAACCAGGAATATAGTCCCCAAAAAAAAAAAAATCTAATTTTTTTGGGGTTGTTTTTTTTTCCTTTCAAGATGATTCTGGGACGGTAAATATTTTGCAACCGTTGTGTGAAATCCAGTTCTCTGTTGTACAGATGCTGTAAAATATTGTGTATATGTCTGCATAAAACAAAAAAGAGAGAGAGAGAGAGAGGAGAAAGGTCAAAATATTTTATATGATGCATGAAAAAATTAATCTGTTCTTTGTAGGGTTGCCTCTTGTCGTCGTCATCCCCCTAATTCTCACACCATGCTCAGACTAATGTTTTTCCTCTGTTTCTGCCCTTTTTTGTT
Source organism: Ramphastos sulfuratus (assembly GCA_013399055.1). Classification (NCBI taxonomy): domain Eukaryota; kingdom Metazoa; phylum Chordata; class Aves; order Piciformes; family Ramphastidae; genus Ramphastos; species Ramphastos sulfuratus. The sequence continues at coordinate 6,663 of WBNM01026508.1, forward strand.
TGGTTTGGTTTGGTTTTGGTTCACAACATGATGGCATCATTCTTGTCCCCCTTCCTGCCCCAAGCCCTCAGCGTGGGTGGGCACAAAGTCCCTCTCCTTTGTGCTTCTTCTTTTCGTCTGTGCCGTCAGGGTCTGTCGTCCGGTGAGGTTTGATCGTTGCTGTCAGGGTCAGTTTGAATTTCTTGAGGTTTAAATTATTGCTTGAAGCTTTGTTTGATTGTGCATCAAAAAAAAAAAAAACCAACAAAAAAAAAGGGTTCAGGACATTGAGATTCATCATCCATCAGTTCAGAATGAAATTCATTTATTTTTAAGTTGAGGGAAAAAGAAAAAAAAAAAAAATTTTGCACTGCTTTCTCATGGGATGGTTCAGAATTTTATTCCCCTCCTCCCCACCCCCACCCCAAAGCTTATCTTTTGATATAGTTCATAATAGTTGGGAAATATTTATGTAAAAGGTTTAAAAAAAAAAAAAATCTTTAAAAAAAAAATTAACAAAAAAAATTTAATTTTGAAGAATGTTTCAGTTCTAGGAGTAATTTGCACAAAAGAAAAAGGAAAAAAAAAAGAGAAATATATTTACATTTAAATAACCTTTTGGGCACTTTTTAAACCACTTTCTCTGTGGTGAGAACTGTAACTTGTTAAAAAAAAAAAATGTGTTGGGAACTTTTTATTCTCCTTCGACAACAACAAAATTAAGTCAGAACTAATTCAGGGTCATTTTAACAACCACAAAACAAACCCCAAACCCATAGTGCCTTGATTTTAATTCAGGTGACAACGTGGAACATCTTGAATTATGATGTCTTGAATCTGTAAACCATTTCCAATTTTGAAGTCTTAGTCCATTGTCAGCTGAGACCTGTGTAGCTCCTTCAGAAATCTCCTCTGTCTTGTGTTGCTTTTCACGCTGCTCTGAGCTGAGGCCAAGAGCATTTTGGAGTGGTGCTGCTCCCCCCCAACCCTCAAACACTAGCCAGAAACAGAGGAGTCTCTCAAATCTCAGACCTTGAACCTCTTAGATAGAAAAAAAAATAAATCTGAAAGTCTAAGGACTGCAGGAGGGAGGAGGAATCCTAAGCTTGAGGAGGGGGAGTTGCTTTTGGGGCTTTCTTTTGGTTTCCATCATTTTCATAAGCATTTTTTTTTTCTTTTTAAAGTGGATTTTGGGGGAGATGATGATTGCATGGAACACTACCAGGCTGTTGATCGAAGAGAGATCACTGAACTAAGACTTCAGAAGGCAACTTCAACTTGAGAAAGGAAAAAATAAAAAGTTCCAACAGATAGGATTGTGCTGTTTAGGAGTAAACGTGGAGTAGGTTTTTACGGTACTAGTTTGTGGAAAGCAGAACTGAAGCGGAAAAAGGAGTAAATGCTGATGGCTCTGATCCTTACAAACAGAACCAGTACAAACCAGTTTAGCACTAGGGAGGGAAAGCTGGATTAATCTTGAATCCTGAGGAGGAGCTGCATGAATGTATCCCGTGGCGAGGGACTGCTCTGTGCTCTGCAGCAGTTTGATTGTATTGCTGGATGAACCAAACCCAGGGAAGGTGGTGCCCACTTAGCCAGGTGAGGTTTTGAGGCTGGCCTTTGCCTCCCCACGTGTCCTGCCCCCCCACACAGCTTTGCTGCTCCCCACTTACAGAGCAGGAGCTTGGCACCAAAAAGCACAGCAGTGAGCGAGGAAGGAGGTGGTGAGAAGCTCAGTACCAAAGAGAATCTGGTGGCTCTTGCTGCAAGAAGCCTCCAGCAGCCTGGAGTTAGGAATGGGTGCCAATGCCAAACCTAGCAAGGGGAGGCTTCCCCCCCACGGGGGCTTCTGCCACTCTGGGCTTGTCAGAAACCTGCTCTGTAAAGCTCTGTGTGCAGAGGCCCTGCCTTGCTCTGCTGCCCCTGCCATGCCATCCCACCTGCTCCCAAATGAAGCAGCACTGCCCAGAGGGCTGTGCTCTCAGTACTTTTGCTTAAAGGAAAAGAGCTTAAATCATGATTTTTTTTTTAATTATTATTATTTTTTTTAAAACTATTGCCAGAATAATTTAGCACTAAAACAGAAAGAGAACTGGGAGAGCTTTAATAGTGCTGTTAGAACTGTTGAACATGGGGAAATAGGTTTATGAAGCTGTTTGAGTTACAGAGTAGAGATGCCAGGCAGGCACTTCACGCTGCAGCTTTGTTCTAAAGCTTCATTTCACCTTCCCATCTCCCCCTCCCCAGCTGCTCTGCTGTGCTGCTGCTACAGGGCTGTGGGTTACAAGGCTCGGGTGGGGGAGACCCCAATTAGATGCTGCCAATAGCAAATGGCTGCTGAAAGGCAACCACAGAGGGGAATGCTTTGACTAAGGAGCTTCTTGTAACCTCAGCCAGAGGTCCTTTGGATTACAGAGCTGCCAGCAGGTGAGAGCAGGGGCAGGAGCCGAGGACATTCCAAGAAACTGGAACAACGTTGAAAGGTTCCTGCTGCCAAGCAGGCAAACCTCTGACAGCAGCCAGGAGATAGAGCTTAGTGCAGAGTGTCTGCAAGCATGCAGCTGCCTTGGCCCCAAGGCCTGCTGCTGGGCCAGGCAGCTGCTGCGTGGTGGGAAGCGGAGCAGGCTCTGCTCCCTCTTCCTGAGCCAGCCTTTTGCTGCCGCCCCGCTCGGCTGCTTCCTTGCTACCTGCTCACCTCATGGCAGGGAGTGCTGTGATGCTGCAGGCTGTGGGAGAACAGCTCTGAGAGAAGGGAAGGAGCCTGTTGAGGAGAGGGTGGCAGCCGTGCAGGGCAGGGGCTGGGTGCTGNGGGCACGGAGGACAAACAGGCAGAAAACTCTCAAGGGAGAGACATTTCTGGAAAATGTTTCTTGGCTGTGGTGATCCTTTGAGGCTCCAGAGTGCCAGATTTAAAAAGGCTTCTGCAACCGCTTGGCTTTAGCGTCTGGTCCGGCGATGGCTTCCTTCAGGGGGGCTTCGTAAGCCTAGGAGAGAGAATCATCCCAGGGCTCCTCTGCCTGCTCAGTGAATTCCAAGTGTCCCTTAGGGCTCTGCTTTGGGGGGGGGTGGGAGGTCGTGGCCTTTGCAAAACGTTGAAGTGGGTTCAGAAGTGGATTTCTATTTTCAGCGGTTTTTAACCCAGGGATGGTTTGTGCGCGTCCGAAGGCGATGCCCTCGCACCGAGGAGCTGCCTGGCTTTGAAAGCAGCTATCAGAAGTCAGAGAGGGCTGGGAAATGGTTATTTTGGTTAAAAGGGAAAAGAAAAAAAAAAAGAGAGAGAGACTAGTTTTAATAATTAACCTTTTATTTTTATACTTAATCCCTGGTGGAGTGAAATAAAAAAAAAACCAAAAAGTTGAAGAGAGCAAAGAGGATTTGGGTAAAACTTATTTAACTGAATCATGGGAGAGGAGACAACTGGGAGAGAACATTTGAACCTGCCTTGGTTGTCCACAAGGCCTTGCTAGGTTGCTTTGTTTTGTTTTGTTTTTTGTCACTGTCATAATTTTGAACACTACATTCCTTGTCCTTGCTTTTGGCTTTTTTTATTTCCACAGGTGATTTTTTTTTTNCCGAGGACATTCCAAGAAACTGGAACAACGTTGAAAGGTTCCTGCTGCCAAGCAGGCAAACCTCTGACAGCAGCCAGGAGATAGAGCTTAGTGCAGAGTGTCTGCAAGCATGCAGCTGCCTTGGCCCCAAGGCCTGCTGCTGGGCCAGGCAGCTGCTGCGTGGTGGGAAGCGGAGCAGGCTCTGCTCCCTCTTCCTGAGCCAGCCTTTTGCTGCCGCCCCGCTCGGCTGCTTCCTTGCTACCTGCTCACCTCATGGCAGGGAGTGCTGTGATGCTGCAGGCTGTGGGAGAACAGCTCTGAGAGAAGGGAAGGAGCCTGTTGAGGAGGGGGGGGCAGCCGTGCAGGGCAGGGGCTGGGTGCTGCAGACGCCATGGCCGCACGGAGCGCAGGGCACGGAGGTCGTTTGCCTGCGGCAGGTGAGGATCTGAAGAAAGGCTTCTAGGATAACTTCAGAGAAAAAGAATATAGCTATTTTTATATGATATTTAATATATATTATATTTGTATATAAATAGGAAAGGATTCTTAGTAGGAGCTCTCCATATGCCTTCCATTTCATCACCTTCTGCACTACGGTTCCAGCGTCACCACCTTCTGTGGGCTTCTTGCCTGCTGCCAAACACCAAAACGTAGTAACCCAGTACCCGTAGGTGAGCTAGGTTGAAGTTCAGCTTTATGTACAAACCAATCAAAGCTATATCAGGCAGGTTTTCACAGGAAAAAAAAAAGAAATTCTCTAAAGATTCCAGTAGCACTTTTTTCTCTTTTATTGTTCTTTTTGTGAGTACCAACAAGCACTTTACTGAACAGACTCTTTGACAAATGGTCTATTGCTGTAGTCAGTGGAACTGTTCCAAAGGGGAGGGGTGNTGGTGGAGTGAAATAAAAAAAAAAAACCAAAAAGTTGAAGAGAGCAAAGAGGATTTGGGTAAAACTTATTTAACTGAATCATGGGAGAGGAGACAACTGGGAGAGAACATTTGAACCTGTCTTGGTTGTCCACAAGGCCTTGCTAGGTTGCTTTGTTTTGTTTTGTTTTTTGTCACTGTCATAATTTTGAACACTACATTCCTTGTCCTTGCTTTTGGCTTTTTTTATTTCCACAGGTGATTTTTTTTTTAACCTCTTGCTTCTGCTTCAGGCTACGTCATCTGCATGATTAATTATGGTCTTTATTTTTGCCAGCATGAGAATGCTCTAAAATTGTACCTAAATAAAATAAAATTAATAAAAACCAAACAACAAAACACACAGCAAAAGAGAAGGTGTGGGGAGGGGAAACACAAAACACTGTGTCTGAATTTAATATATAAATATATATATATATATACTGCGTGGCCTAATCTGGAGCCCTCCCCAGCTGAGACTGAGAGATGCTGCATTCACAGACAATCAATGGGGAAGTTATTGATCAGGCTCTTCTGGGGAGGGGGCTTCAAAGCTGGGGCTGCTTTGAAAGCAGGTGGGAAGTTGTCCCCTTTGGGAAGCTGTCCCCTTTGGGAAGCTGTCTCCTCTGGGAAGTTGTCCCTTTTGGGAAGCTGTCCCCTTTGGGAAGCTGTCCCCTTTGGGAAGCTGTCCCTTTTGGGAAGCTGTCCCCTTTGGGAAGTTGTCCCTTTTGGGAAGTTGTCCCTTTTGGGAAGCTGTCCCCTTTGGGAAGCTGTCCCTTTTGGGAAGCTGTCCCTTTTGGGAAGCTGTCCCCTTTGGGAAGCTGTCCCCTTTTGGGAAGCTGTCCCCTTTGGGAAGTTGTCCCCTTTGGGAAGCTGTCCCCTTTGGGAAGTTGTCCCTTTTAGTTTGTTTTTTCCCTTTGGTTAAAACTGATTTGTTCTGGAGTATCAGATGGGAGTTTCCCAGCAGCGTTGCTTTCACAGTGTCTTGGGTTTCACTTTTGGTTTTGTGGGTTTTTTATTATTTTTTTTAATTCATTTTTTTTAAATTGTTGTTATCTGGCATTTAAGACTTGTATGAGAGACAACCAGAAGGAGCCCTTAGTGCCGCTGGCGTTGGCGTCAGGAGATGTAGAAGCCACCTCCCTGGTGTTCATGTGACCATTACTAACTGTCAATTTTTTTAAATGAATAAATGTAACTCGTTGAAAATTTTGCTTTTTTTTTTTTTTTTTTCCTCCCCTTTTTTTGTTTGTTTGTTTCTTTTTCCTTGTAGCTTCTGAGGTTCTAGCAGTTGGGTTTGCTTTGGTACCCCTCCCCCCACAAAGTTGCTCGGTGTCAGTGTGCTGCGGGTTCCACAGTGAAGCTCTCTGACCCTTCCCACCACTGTATCAAGGCACTCTCCCCCCACACACCCCTCACCCCAGAACCCACTCGTGAGGAGTTGCTCGGTATCAGTTTTCTCTTCCCTCCCCTCCCCTGACAATGACTTGTGAGATTTCAGTAAAAGCCAATGCTCAATTTTCCTTTCCTTGTCTGTTCTGTATCTTTACAAACCTCTGCCCCACACTGCAGGCCTGGAGACCTTGCACTTGTGTGTCCCACTCCTGCCTTGCCCTGGGCTCACACAGCCCCTGCTTGGGCATGCACAGCTTCAGACTGCTGCCCTGTGGAGGGCCAGGGCTGGTGGCCCCAGCAGCCAAAGGACACAAAGTGCTGCTGTCCCCAGCAGAAGGAGGACACAGAGCTGCTGGAGGGAGGCCAGAGGAGGCCACAAAGGTGCTGCAAGGGCTGGAGCAGCTCTGCTGTGAGCACAGGCTGAGGGAGCTGGGGGGGTGCAGCCTGCAGAGGAGAAGGCTCCAGGGGCACCTCAGAGCTGCCTGCCAAGAGCTGAAGGGAGCCTGCAGGAAGGCTGCAGAGGGACTTTGCATCAGGGGGGCTAGAGCCGGGCCTAGGGGCAATGGTTTGGAGCTGAGGCAGAGCAGGCTGAGAGCGGAGCTGAGGCAGAAGTTGTTGAGTGTGAGGGTGCTGAGAGTGTGGCACAGGCTGCCCAGGGAGGCTGTGGCTGCCTCCTTGCTGGGGGTGCTGCAGGCCAGGCTGGCTGAGGCCTTGAGCAGCTGAGTGTAGCTGAGAGGTGTCCCTGGGCATGGTGGGGAGGGTGGAGGGGATGAGCTCTGAGCTCCCTGCCAGCCTGAGCCATGCTGTGATTCTGTATTTGCTGTGCCCAGTTCCTGCTCTGTAGGTGCAGCAGCACTGCAGTGTTTGGATGCACACAGGAAGGTTTATCCAGCATGGCCTTTCCCTCACCCTTCCATTCTTTCAACTCCCCTCCCTGGCTCTTTCCTCTGCTGCCGACCTGTCAAGCACTGGCTTTAAATGACCAGAGATGGCTGAAGTGTCACAGCTGGGTCACGGAGAAAGGAAGCAGAGACTTGCACTTGGCTGTGAGCACAGCTCCTGGGAGCATGCAGCTCTTGCTGTGAAGAGCTGTGTGGAACATGGAGCTCAGGAGGCTGCTCTCAGCTTTCTCCCTGCTTTTTTTTTTTTTTGCACTGACCAAAGTGTAAACAATCATTTGAAATTAATTGAGTGTTCAAGCAAGGGTGGGAGGAACTCCCGGAGTTGAAGCTGCCTGCCTGGAGCCAATGCTAAAGCTGCTCAGCCAGTTTTGCAGCCTGCAGCCCTTTTCTTTCTGTCATGGCACTAGAGATGCCCAGGTGAGGATGCTGGGAGCTACACAACACTTGTGCAAGCAGTGCATCAGCCACAAACACACACACCCCCCACCCCCGTGGCCCAGCAATTAAGACATGATTAGCTGTAGGAGTGCTGTGGCTGTAATTAAACTCAGTCACCACCCAGCAGCGATAAGCCTCAGAGCAGGCAGCAAGCAAGAGCTATCAGCTCCCTTGGGGCTGGACTTCGGCACTGCCAAGCTCTTTTTCCATAGACTCATCAAGAAGAGGAGCTGTAAGTTCAGCTGCTGCCACACCTGAAGCTCAGGGGCAAGCTTAGAAGCAACACCCCCCACC
>WBNM01026511.1:0-10247 GCA_013399055.1 Ramphastos sulfuratus
GAGGGCATCTGATAAATGTTTATAACATGTTTATAAATGTTTTTGGATGCTACTTTCTAAGCATCAGGCTGAAGACAGATCACAGAGTCACAGATTGCATTGGGTCAAAGGGGATCCCCAAAGCTCATCTTGTCCAACCCCCCTGAATCTTGAGTACCACAGTTTTGGGCACCCCAGTTTGAGAGGGACCTGGGGCTGCTTAGTCTGGAGAAGACCAAGAGGGGATTTGATAAATGTTTTTAACTCTCTGAAGGCTGGAGGTCAGGAGGTGGGGACAGGGTCTGCTCACTTGCTGCCTGGGATAGGACAAGGAGCAATGGATGGAAGCTGCAGCACAGGAGGTTCCAGCTCAACACAAGGGGAAACTTCTTGCCTGGAAGGGTCCCAGAGCCCTGGCACAGGCTGCCCAGAGAGGTTGTGGAGTCTCCTTCTCTGGAGCCTTTCAAGGTCTGTCTGGATGTGTTCCTGTGTGCCCTGAGCTGGATTGTCTGGTCCTGCTCTGGCAGGGGGGTTGGACTGGATGGACCTGACTCAGTCCCACAGGACATCCTGGTCAAACTGGAAAACCATGGACTGGGTGGGTGGAGCACTGCTGGGAAAGGAACTGGCTGGATGGTGGCACACAGAGAGTGGTGACCAAGGGCACAATGTCCACCTGGCCACGTGGCATCCCTCAGAAGTCAGTGCTGGCACCAGTGCTGTTTAACATCTTTGTCAGTGATATGGGCAGAGGAATCAGTGCAGCCTCAGCAAGTGTGCAGATGGCACCAAGCTGTTGGACTGGATGATCTCTTTGGGTCCCTTCCAACCCCTGACATCCTGTGGTCCTGTGATCTGTGATGCCAGCAGCTCCTCACGGATGCACCTTGGCAGTGTCGTCTCATTGTTAACGGCGCCGGACAGAGCTGCAGGAGCTTCCCCACGGGCATCCTGCTGCAACCTCCAACATTAGCATAAACAGCTGAGTTTCTGCCAGCTCTGCTGACCCTGTAAATAGCTGCTGCAAGCTCACTGGAGCTTGGAAAGCAGCCCTGTCCTGGAAATGACTTGCTGATCGTTTGTTCTGGCCTCTCGCAGCCCTGCTGCAAGGCTGGAATAAAGGCAGCTAATAATTGCATCTCTTCCTCCAGATGTGGTGCCTGTGGGCAGGCCAATTGCTTGAATCTTATTTGCTCAAAGTGATTTCATATTTTATGGGGTCTTTGTAAAGAGGAGGGCTGGTGGCTGCTGCCAGGAGCATAGATGCACGCACAGAAAGGTGGCAGCAATTACTTGGAACCTGTGAACCACTCAGGGTCTTCCTTCCTTTTATTTTCCTTCACTCCTGAACCAGAAAGGTCACAATTTGAAAAATTTTTCATCATTCCTAGCTAGAAAGCAGAGAGGAGAGATTCCAAAAGCCCTTCTCAGGGCTCAGGTAGAGCACAAAGCTGGGCTCTGGCTCTCTGTGCCCTCTGACAGGAAGGCAGCAAGCCCTGAGTCCAACATTTGTGCCAACATAGTACCAGGCAAAAGCTTGGTTAGCTTTCAGATGCCTGCATCTTCCTGCCTAATAAGTTGCCATACACCTGGGGTTGCTTGGATTTGCAAAACCTATTTCCTGCAGATTTTTTTTTGAGGAGTAAAGAAAGTTGAAGTTCTCCTCCACTTGCCTGGGAAAGGCACTGAAGCTTCTCATTCAAACGTGTCCAGCTGAGGAAGAGCCTCTGGGCATTCACAGCTTCTCCAGGCACTGCCTGTGGTACCTGGATGCTGATGTGCTGGAATTTATAGACTTCCCTGCTGCTATCTTGTGTGTCTCCAGCAGACCTTGTTTAGGAGGGGGACAATATGGGGTTGCAGGATGAATTTTTCAGGCATCTGACACGTAAGAAGAGTTGAATCATAGAATCATGGACTGGTTTGGGTTGGAAGGGACTTTTACAGACCATCTAGACTAAACTCCCTGCCATAAGCAAGGACAGACCTCAGTGCTCTCTACAGCTACCTGAAGGGAGGTGGTAGGCAGCTGGGGCTGGGCTCTGCTGCGAGGCACCCAGGGACAGAACAAGAGGACACAGCCTCAAGCTGTGCCAGGGCAGGTTCAGGCTGGCTGTTAGGAAGAAGATCTTCACAGAGAGAGTGATTGGCATTGGCATGGGCTGCCCAGGGAGGTGGTGCAGTGCCCATCCCTGGAGGGGTTTAAGAGCAGTCTGGATGAGGCACTCAGTGCCATGGCTTAGTTAATGAGAAGGGGTTAGGTGATAGGTTGGACTTGATAATCTCAGAGGTCTTTCCCAACCTGCTTCATTCTGTGATTCTAACATCCCCAAAGATGCTGTGGGAAGGGGGTTGGGAAGAAGCTTATGATGATTTTGCCTTCCCATGTCTTCTTGAAGCAATCTTCTCCTCCAGCCAGGCTCCCATCATATGCTAATTGAGACCATGAGGCACTCACTTGCAGCCAAGGACTGGGCTGAGGCATAGAATAGAGGAATGCTCTGGGTTGGAAGGGAGCTCCAAAGGTCATCCAGTCCAACCCCCTCTGCACTCAGCAGGGACATCCTCAGCTAGATCAGGTTGCCCAGAGTCCTCTCCAGCCTGACCTTGAATATCTCCAGGGATGGGGCTTCAACCACCTCCCTGGGTGGTTGCAGTGTTCCAGCACCCTCCTGGTGCAGAACTTGTTCCTCACATCCAATCTCAATCTGCTCTGCTCTAGCTTGCAGCCATTGCCCTCATCCTGTCCCTGCAGCCTTTGCAAACAGTCTCTCTGCAGCTTCCTTGTAGCCCTTTCAGGCCCTGGCAGGCTGCTGTTAGGTCTCCCTGGAGCCTTCTCTTCGCCAGGCTGCACACCCCCAGCTCCCTCAGCCTGTCCTTTTAGCAGAGCTGCTCCAACCCCTTGATCATTTTTGTGACCCTCCTCTGGACCCATTCCATCAAATCCACATCCTTCCTTGGGTCCAGGATCATCTCCTGCCTCTGTGACCACTGTGCTGTCCTCACCCAGAAAGCAGCTATTGGCTCAGCACAATGAGAAGCTCAGACAGTGACCCTTTCAGATCTGTCCCAGCAAGCTTTTCCCTTATCTAGCCAACACTTCTCCACAGGAATAGTGCAGTGGCCCTCAAGCTGCCTGCAGTGCAGGCACAGCAGCTAACATGACCTTCACCCCCAGGAGCTCACAGTGAAGGTAGAGCAGAGACGCTCCAATCCCTGATCATTTTCGTGCACCACCTCCATCGCACTCCAGCATCTCACTACCCTTATTATAAAGAACCTGTTTCTTCAGCCCAATTTAAAGCTGCCCTCTTTCTGATGCAACCAAAAGGAAGCCATTCCAAAGGAAAAGGTGAGAGAGGGAGAAAATTGAAGCTGCTGCAGAGCTCCAAGAGCTGCCAGCATTTACTGGCAGTTTTTCCACCTAAGCGCCGCGGTACAAATTATTGTCTTCCAGCAGCTCTTGAGCCTTCACGATGCAGATCCCCCAGATATGTTTGTTTATGGCTGAGGCTTTGCTGCATAATGCAAACAATGTAGCAGCAGAGCAAGCATGAAGCATGACAGGAAAAAAAAAAACCCAGGATTAATGTCAAGCTCACAGGTCCCAGTGCCTGCGTGAGACGTCCTCAAAGCGCCCTCTGAGCGCCGCGTTGGAAATCAGGCAGGCACAGCCTAATTCTCATTATCTTTGGATGCTCAGCAGGGTTTAATAAGAATGAAAGTTATGCATGCATTTCCCCCCCCCCCCCTCATAAAGATCAAATCTTGCCTGGGAAACTTGAGAAGCTTTCCTTTGTTGGTTCTTAATTCTTCTGCTAAATTAGCGGCTGAAGAACACAAAAATCTCAGCGGCAGTGATTTGACTTAAACCCAGCAGCAACCTTTGATACAGAGCCTGGCTGAGTCTGGCTCCCCAGATGAATTCAGACTAGCCTGGCCAGACAAACTGCTATGCAAATGCAGAGCTGCAAGCCTTAGCCATAACCAAACACTGGACACCCATCTTGATTTCACAACCAAAATGCTTTTCCTCCTCCTCCTCCACAGGAAAAACTTTCTGGAACAGAGAAATTCTTCCTTTTGTAGAGCTCTGGTCCAGATGTGAGCACTCAAAAGTTTTGAGAGGAGGTTGTAGTCTCTGCAACTGTTCTAGACACACAGCCACAGTATGGTTTTCTATACTGATGAATTCAGCCAAATCATAGAATGGCTTAAGTTGGAAGGGAGCTCAGGGCTCATCTCCACCCTCCCCACCATGCCCAGGGACACCTCTCAGCTACACTCAGCTGCTCAAGGCCTCATCCAGCCTGGCCTGCAGCACCCCCAGCAAGGAGGCAGCCAAAACCCATTCCAGACTCTCACCACCCTCACACTGAGCAACTTCTTCCTCAGCTCCACTCTAACCCTGCTCTGCCTTATCCAACCTGGTCCTAAACAACCCCAAGGAGGATGCAGCCACAGCCTCCCTGGGCAGCCTGTGCCAGATTCTCAGCATCCCTCACACTCAACAACTTCCTCAGCTCCAGTCTAACCCTGCTTCTCCTCATGTTGAGCTGAAACCTCTCTGCTCAGAGGCAGGCTGGGAGCAGAGCCTTAGCTCTTCTTGTGCCACATCCACAGGATCCCTTTTGCCAGAGCTGTCCCAGAAAGCTGTTACCTGAGGCCCTCTGACATATCTGTGCTGGTGTCACTACACTGAATAGCACCAGCAGCAGTAAAACTGCCTTGGAAGGAGCATGGAAAGGCAACATTTGTGCAGGAGCTGCTGGGAGAGTTCAGGTATGAGGATGCTGAAGAGGCTGGATGGAGAAGTTCTGTTTTCCATGGACAACTTTGGTTCATATTCATAGAGTCACAGAACCACAGCATCACAGAAAGGCTCAGGCTGGCAGGGAGCTCAGAGCTCATCTGCTCAACCTCCCCACCATGCCCAGGGACACCTCTCAGCTACACTCAGCTGCTCAAGGTCTCATCCAGCCTGGCCTGCAGCACCCCCAGCAAGGAGGCAGCCACAGCCTCCCTGGGCAGCCTGTGCCACACTCTCAGCACCCTCACACTCAACAACTTCTTCCTCAGCTCCACTCTAACCCTGCTCTGCCTCAGCTCCAAACCATTGCCCCTTGGCCTGATTCTGGACCCCCTGATGCAAAGTTCCTCTGCAGCCTTCCTGCAGGCTCCCTTCGGCTCTTGGCAGGATGGGAGCTGCCAGGATGCTGTTATTTGGAACACCTTTGGGTCTCTAACAAACTCGTAGCCTATCCTCATGCATTTTTTCCTTCTGTTTCAATCTCCCCCTCCCTGCATCAGATTCCTCTACTTGATCCTGTGTGAACTGAGCACAATTTATGGTTGCTGCCATTTCTGACCTGCACAAAGAAAGAACTACACTTTGTGCACAGAGTGCCAAGGTTTTGGACATGCTCTTTGTGCTCCTGCCTGAGTGCCTGAAAAGGAGTCCTCATTTCCAAAGAAAAAGCCTTCCCAGCCCCTCATTCCCACCCCCAATTCAAAGCCTATTAAAGAGCCTGTAGAAATGCAGGTAGCATTCATCACTGTTATGTCACAGTTGGACTGTTGGATGTTTCCTGCCTCTCCAGAGCCTCCAGCATCAAGGCTCAGATGCTCCTCCACTACAATTCAGACTTCTACACCTCGGTGGTTAAATTCACTCTATCATGAGCCTGCATCAGATCTGCTGTGTGTTTACAGGTGCAGCTGTTTTGGGGCAGTGACACATGGCACTGCAATGGCTTTAGCAAAGAGCAGAGGCATTCCTCACCCTTTAAAATGCTTGCAGGATTACTCACTGCCTTCTGTAACTGTAAATAAACAAGGCAAGAGGTTATATGGAGAGGCAACACTCCAGCCTGGTACAGGCTACAACAGGGCAGATCTTCCCAGTGCCAGGTAAAGGGCAGGTTACTTCTACACAGTGGTGCAATGATTGATGTCAACTGCTTGCAATTAAAGAGGCTTTACCTCGAGGAGAAGGTTTGCTTTGTCTGCAGAGGTCAGAAAACAACCATTATGTGCCTAACCAAATACCCTCCCAGGAAGGAAAAAGGAGGAGAGAGGAAAGGAAGCTGTCAAGAGGACAAAACTTTTGCCCTTGCATGGTAAAAACCCACAAATGGGCCAACTCCTCCTGAAATTGGGGATTGACTTTTTGACCTCCAGAAGCAGCTGAGTGTTTTAAGTTCATCTCAGAGTCCATCACTTAGATACAGGAGGAGTTTGGTGGGGCTGGACATGCAGCTGCCCCTCTGGGCACCCACAGACCTCACTGTCACAGAATCACAGAAGCATCCAGGCTGGCACAGCCCCTCAGGGTCACCAAGTCCAACCTAGAACCCTCCTCTACAAGAGTCACCTTAAACCATAGCCCCAAGCACCCAAACCACCCTTAAACACAGCCAGGGTTGGGGACTCCACCACCTCCCTGGGCAGCTCATTCCAGTCCCTGACCACTCTCTCCATGAAAAACTTTCTCCTAATGTCCAATGTAAACCTCCCCAGCCTCAGCTTGAGGCCATATCCCCTGTTCTGTCTCCAGTTCCCTGTGAACAGAGCCCAGCAGCAACCTCAACACCACCTGTCAGACAACTCAGGCTGCTCAGATTGGGAATGGTGCTCATGAACATCTGGAGGGCTAGAGAAGTCTCAGGAAACAGGCATTTGCTGTGACTGAGGGATTTTGGGATGTGGATGGACATTCTACCCTTGTCTAAAGCTTGCTCAGCAATGAGAGCTCATCTGAATAAGAGCCAGCTGGGAGAAAAGTTACCAACAGACTTCACTGCTGCTTTAATGCAGGCTGAGACTTCTTGGGATCAAGGTCCTACAGACTTGGATACTTCTGTGTTCAAGAAAGGACTGGATGGGTGCTCAAGAAAAGCACTTAGTGCCATGGTCTAGTTGGCTGGACAGGGCTGGGTGGTAGGTTGGGCTGGAGGAGCTTGGAGGTCTCTCCCAACCTGCCTGATTCTATGATTCTGTGACTCTGTGACTCTTCAAACCATCCTTAAGAGAAGGCTGAGGGTAAAGCTTTGAAGATGTTTTGCTCCAGCATTGAACAGAAGGGATGCATCACACAGATGCCCATTCTGATGAAGATGTGTGGGCTTGGCAGGCTGGTGAGGGCAGTCATACATCAGATGTGCCTGCCCCCTGAACTGGCAGGACAGAACCAGAGGTCACTCATCCATCTGCTAGACTCTCAAAGGGACTAATTTGCTTTGGTGCAGTCCTGGCTATGCAATGGCTTCAAACTAGAGCAGAGAAGATTTAAACTGGGTGTTAGGAACAAGTTCTGCACCAGGAGGGTGGTGGAACACTGGAACAGGCTGCCTAGGGAGGTGGTTGTGGCCCCGTCCCTGCAGTTATTCAAGGAGAGGCTGGACAGGGCTGTGGGCGGCCTGATCTAGTTGAGGATGTCCCTGCTGGGTGCAGAGGGGATGACCTTCAGAGATGCCTTCCAACCCAGCCCATTCTGTGGTTCTTTGTTGCCCAAAGAAGCTGTAGATGCTCATTGCCTGGAGGTGTTCAAGGATGGATTGTACAGGGCTCTGAGCAACTCTGCTCTAGAGCAGTAGGATCAGCAGACTTCTGGCATCATTTTTAGTGTTTCACTGGGATCCATGCCCAGGGCAGGATGTTTCAGTGTCTGCCATTATCTGAGGTACAATTGAGGATGCTTCCCAAAAGACTCTCCTCTCTCCCACCCCAGCCAACCCTTCAGCTGCTGTGGAAGTCTCTTTCTCACTCAGCCTTTCTACCCTGGCCCTAACCTATCTTTGTGCCCCATGTGGTTCCATGAAGATTTTCCATGCTCAGGACTCCACATTTTCTCATGAGAAACTGCCCCAGCCAAACACTCCCTGTCAGCTGCAGCTTTGCTTCACTTCAAAGCCAAGCTCTGTGGCAAGACCTGCATGCTGGGAAATAGCTGAAGTCAGATGCCTTGCCCTTAACATTTCAGAGGAGCTGTTTGCTGGGGGTTTGTACACAACACATAATGCCCAGCATTATGTATTGGAGCTAAACCACATTAAACAAGAATAAAACAACACTGCCTGAGCTGTCTGACCCAGAGCCCTTTTTTTAAACCCTCCCCCCATCATTAGCTGTGCTGTCTCCAAAGTGGTGGTTGTCTAGAACAGTGCTTAAACACCAATCCTTACTAAACTCCCCTTATTTTCTGGCAGATAATGTGTTGAGGGAGGGGAAATGATAGATGTGGAGGTCCCACCTGGAATATTGCATCCAGTTCTGGGCTCCCCAGTTGAAGAGGGGCCGGAATCTGCTGGAGAGAGTCCAAGGGAGAGCTGCAAGGATGCTGGAGGGACTGCAGCATTGCCTGGTGAGGAGAGGCTGAGGGACCTGGGGCTGGTCAGTGTGGAGAGGAGAAGGCTGAGAGGGGATCTGAGCAATATCTGTAAATATCTGAGGCCTGGGGGTCAGGAAGGAAGGGACAGGGACAGCCTCTGCTCACTTGTGCCCTGACATGGGACAAGGGGGAAGAGATGGAAGCTGCAGCACAGGAGGTTCCATCTCAACATGAGGAAGAGCTTCTTGACTGTGAGAGTCCCAGAGCACTGGCACAGGATGCCCAGAGAGGCTGTGGAGTCTCCTTCACTGGAGCCTTTTCAGCCCTTTCCAGCAATGTCTCTAAATATTTAAGGGCTGGAGGTCAGGAAGGAAGGAACAGGGACAGGTTCTGCACAGGACAAGGAGCAATGGATGGAAACTGCAGCAAAGGAGGTCTCAGCTCAACATGAGGAGGAGCTTCTGGACTGAAAGGGTCCCAGAGCCCTGGCACAGGCTGCCCAGAGAGGCTGTGGAGTCTCCTTCTCTGGAGCCTTTCAAACCCTATCTGGATGCATCCCTGTGAGCTGCACTACATTCCCTGCTCCTGCTCTGGCAGGGGAGTTGGACTAGAAGATATCTCCAGAGGTCCCTTCCAGCCCCTGACATCCTGTGAGCCTGTGGCATGCTGGATGATTCCTGTGTTTGTCTGAGTAGGGACAGTAAAGCAGCTGCTTGGTGCTGTCTGCAAGCCTGCCTGTGGTTCTTGCTCTGGACACACACTGGCTCACAGGGATGCAGCCACCCTGGCTGGACAGGCAGAGGCAGCCATGTGCAAGGCTGCCCATGGCCTCACCCTGTCTTGGAGGAAATTATCTGTGCCAAGGCAAGTGGGAGGAAAAGGTGAGAGCTTGAGAGCATCCCAAAGGGGATCTGGCAGGGAGGAGCTCTCTCCAGGTGAAGGCATTTGGAGCTGTTCAGCTGTTAGCTCAGTCACAGCTTTGCTGATGGGTGGCTGGAGACTGTGCCAGAGGAGACAGAGCTTTGTGCCTGGCACATTGGGCACAGAGTCACAGAATGCTGCAGGTTGGCAGGGAGCTCANTCAAGTCCCAGGGCTCTCAGTCTCTCTCCAGAGGGAGATGCTCAAGTCCCAGAGCTCTCAGTCTCTCTCCAGAGGGAGATGCTCAAGTCCCAGGGCTCTCAGTCTCTCTCCAGAGGGAGATGCTCAAGTCCCCCACTCATCCTCATGGCTCTCTGCTGGACTCTCTCCAGCAGGTCTCTGTCTCTCCTGAACTGAGGAGCCCCAAACTGGACACAGTACTGCAGGTGTGGCCTCACTATGGCATAGTAGAGAAGAACCTCCCTAGCCCTGCTGGGCACACTTTTCCTGATGCACCCCAGGATGCCATGGATAGCAGCACCACATAGTCATGCTAACAGTGTGACAAAAGTCAGAGGCTCTCTCCTCTTTCCAAGCAAGTTCATTACCCACTTTACACCTTCCTGCAACAGACCAGACTATCTCTGGCATCTCCAAGCAGTGGCCCAAGGCTCCCTTCAGCTTCAAGCACACATCCATTTCTCTTTCAGAGGATGACCTTTCAACTCTCACAGCAAACAATTTATTTACTCACAAACCCAGAAGATGGAAGAGTTTTGGAGGTGCCTGTACATGCTATACAGCAGTGCACCAGCCTGAGTTCTCAGAAACAGTGCTAAACCTTTTAGCTCAAGGCTGGGCTACCTCTGGTCACAGCATCACTGGATGTCAGGGGTTGGAAGGGACCCAAATTGCTCATCCAGTCCAACCTCCCTGCCAGAGCAGGACCAGACAATCCAGCTCAGGGCACACAGGAACACATCCAGACAGGCCTGGAAAGGCTCCACAGAAGGAGACTCCACAGCCTCTCTGGGCAGCCTGTGCCAGGGCTCTGGGACCCTCACAGGCAAGAAGTTGCCC
>WBNM01026513.1:7152-51518 GCA_013399055.1 Ramphastos sulfuratus
GAGCGGAGACTGTTGGGGAGAGACATCCCACACACACATACGCAACCCCATTCTGCCGCCCGAGACCCCCAGACAGCCTGTTACTGAGCGCTTGCTTCTGCCGAAACAGCCTACAACAGGTTATGTCTCAATCTGCCTTGCGAAGGTGTTGTTGCTTTTTGTTGGAATTTTATTTTCCTCCTTTTCTGTACGACCTTATCCCTATTGCATCTTTGGGACTGACTGAATAAAAATATATCCGAGGCAGAGAATCCCATAGCAATTGGAAAGGACTACAAAAAGAGAGAAATAGTATGGGAAGGCGTGAGCTTGGGCTGCTTAAATTGAGCTGCTTGAGCCCTCAAGAAACATTCCTGCTTTGCCACTGGCACTTTGCTGTTAGGTTCTGCTGTTTGTAGAGTGAGCTAGATGCCCATCGGTTTGCCTGCTTCCTTTTTAAGGTTGGAAGCAGTAGATTTATCTTCCTTGAGGTGAAATAAAGGCACAGTTATTCGGTGCAGTATTTAGCACTTTGTATGAGGAATGATAAATGTGGAAAATCTCAGGACAGCGAGATGTAGTTCACAGAAATACAGGGAAGATTGTTCCACCCTGCCAACGAAGAACAGACCAGATCTCTCATAGCCACGTTGTTTTCCTTCAGACACATAGGTCTGACCCACTGAGGTATTTTAGGACAAGACAGGAGCCTAAAGGGCCTGTGGGTGTAACTATTCATCCCTCAGGCTCATTAATTCTGTGGTCTTTCCACAGATTTTTTTGGTTTTGTTTTGTTTTTCTTAATTCTCTTCAGGTTTATCATCAGATATATCAACTCTAGAGATCTCTTCTGTGAGCTATATACCTTTTGAATATGCGGTCACGCTTTTTTTTTCCCCCCTCACTGTTGCTCTGTCTACTTTGAGATGGTGGTAGGATATACCCTGTCCCATTAAAAACACATCATTAAAAATAGTAATTTACAGCGAATCCCAGACTTCTAGTAACTTTGGCTAAACACTTGTTGCTTTCAGCTCACAGGGAAGTTTTATTGTCTGTCTTAATGCAGTGCGTTAAGTTGCTCTGCAATTTTTAAGTAATCCAAATGTTTGCAAGTTTCTATTAATGGTATCAGTTCAGAGACTCGTAGTTAAATATGTAATAGTAGTTCAATGCAAAATTACTTCTCAGTTTCCTGCTAAGCTTGATAGTTAATATCTGCTTTGATGGTTAAGGAATACATGATTTATGCATGTATGAGTTACTTTTTTTGAGCTTCCTATTACCAGTTGGTTGTTTTCTTATGCCTTGTTACTAGTTGGTGTACTAACACTGGAGCAGTTCTGTGTGTGGCTATTCAAGTTAGTTGCTGGAACACTAGTATTGCTTTAAGGTGTGTTCGGGTGTATGCTTTCTTGCATGGTGCTGAGATGTACAGTAACTGTTTGTGCCCTTGCTAATGTGAAAGCTCCCTGTTTCCAACCCAGTGCAATGTTACAAGTTTAATTAATCAATCAACGTACAGATTTCAGATTTTTTGTTGTTGTTGTTCTTTTTCAACCATAATGTCTTGGTTAAGGAAGCAATTTGTTGCTGTTATGAAAGAAGTGTAGTCTGTCAAATGCCTCACGTTTTAAAGAGTTCACAGAACTTTTAATTGAAGTCATATTTCTGAACAAACTCTGTGTTTTAGAAAGATTTTGCATCAATGACTTGATAATATGATGGAAAATAATAATACCCTGTATGGTTTATGTGTTCTGACGTAACAGTAGGCATGTATTTTAATTTGTCATTTGTTTGAGTGGTGCTTTCAGCTAGGACTGTTGATGAGCTGAAGAAGTGGTGTGTATGTACTAGTGCAGAACGTGTAGGTACTGAAGCAGTGCATATGCAGTGATGCAAAGAGCTGAAGAACCTGTTTAGACTATGTGCACAGAGGTGCCCCTCTGTTAAAGGGAGCTGCAATGCCAGGCTTGTTAGATAACTTCTGTGTTGGTTTTTTTTTTTACATATATATACTAGCACTCATTTTTGAATAGAGGAGGTAAAAGTTACAGATCTAAAAAGCTTCCAGTGTTTGTGCTGTAAGGCAAAGTTTACTTAGTGTATTTTGTTGCACGTGAAATGTGTTGAAGTTGGTAATAATGTGACTAGAGTTGTCTACTATGCTTTTACAGCAATGCTAAGCTGTTCAGTGTAATTATCTAGTATTTGTAATCGATTTGTTGCATCTAACATTTTTCTGATGGCCAAATTCTGGTGCTGTGATGTACATTGGAGTACAGCATGTAAGGTTGGTTTCCAGCATAGATTGTCAAAGTAAGTAAGTTTACCTGAAAATGAGGAAAAGAATAACATTTCAAGTGTACATAATATGCTGCTGGGGGCTTGATGTTGTGCATCAGCCACATGCAGGGCAGGTAGCAGTAGCTTGTGGTGTACGCTGGACTACCCTTGTAAAATCTGTCCTCTCACAGAGCTGATGGGAAGTATCCTGCTTGTGGAGAAGAGTTGAACTGTCAGAATCACGCTGCCATGACCCTGCATTCTTGAGCACTGAGTGGAGCACCTGAGGACTTTGTAGGAAATATTTTGCTGTAGGAAAATCTGTCACTTGAAGGTCAATACAGAAGAGGAAAATCACAGCATGTGTCTGTTAGCAAGTTTAACTCCAGCTATGATTTCAATAGCTTACAGTATCTTAGGGGAAGCCATGAGAATGAAATATCAAAGTTAAAGATGGAGCATGTCCTTGCCTCAGAGTTTTCTGAATGAAAGTGAATGTCTGACTTAAAAGTAATGGAAGTTGTCTCATTTGTGCTTTTCCTCTTCCAGGTGATCTAGAGATTTTGAAAGGTGAAGGGTGTGGGGACTTTTTGTGGGTTGTGGGCTTGTTTGTATTTATGTGGGTTTTGTTTTCTTTTTTCTCCTCTGTGGGTTTTCTTTGTTTCCTTTTTGTTGTTGTAGTTGTTGTTGTGGTTGTTTTTTTGTTGCTGTGGGTTTTTTTTGTTTTGTTTTACTCGCTACTGAGAGTGTATTTAGAGAAAGAGTAGAAGTGTTCTTGTAAAATGTCCAGCTGTAAAGATGTTGAATTCTAAATACTGCTTAAGAAGTTAGTTAGCTTTGTTATCTTGTGCAATTGATGAATGAAGTGAGATTCTGGCAACACAGACACCATAGAGAAAGTAACTGAAATGAAAGCAGAAGCAAACCCTTAATTTTGAAGGTCAGGAATCACTTGAAATTGTGCTTTGATGATTGGGCTTCATACTGGCATAATACAGAGGCATTTGACTGAAGGAAACTAGCAGACATAACACACTCTAAAGTGGTAATAACAATAATAATAATAAACAACTGAGTAGTCATTCATGCAATTGAGCTATTAGTCTGTGTCTGATGTTCCTAGGATACTTTTTCTAGATGGTCTGCTTTTGGTTAAGGATCTCTAAAATGTAATGATAGATTGACAGAACAGTGCAAAATCCTCCCAACCGAGTATCAAAGCACTTGTTAATTAATGCCTTCTTTTTCTGTTTCTCTACTGCTGTCACTGAGACTTGTGTGAAGAAGGTGCTTGCCTTCAGACCAGAAAGCAAATGGAGATTCACAGGCACCTTGTGTAGTTGTCTCAGGAGTGTAAGAAAAGGAATTGTCCTACTGAAATCAATAACATAATCAATGCAAGTTTGTGAAATCTGAATTGGATCATTAGAGATTCATTTCTGATCTCAGGGATGACAGTGGAGATGGAATTTCATCTAAACTTTGGACTTTCCATACTTCAGTGTTAATACAGTAGTATCCTCCACGTTCTGTATGACTGCTCCTCACCTCTGTGATTTCAGTAGCTGCAGCATAAGGAGACTCTCTCTGGTCACCTCCCCTTATGGCTTCTCTTATTTTCCTGTTGTGAGTGTGTGGTGCATGCTAATGAACTGGTGTGTGCATTTAGCTAGGAGGAAGTTCAGCTTTTCTGAGACCAGACATTGCTATCACTTCTGTGCATATTTACTGGTTTGTATGTGACTGATGCCATTAAAGGGAATACAGCTTATGTATGCACATCTCAACCTAAAGGTGCTGTTTGTAAGATCAGGGCCTTTGAGAAGAAATAGCATGTTTTTTGTGCTTATGAATAATTCATTTATGACTGAGAATTTTAAATCTCAGCATCTGGAGTTTCCCGATGTGACTTTATGGCAGAGTATCTTGGAAAGATTCTTGGGGCTCTAAAATAGAAATGGCAATATTTTAATAACTAGTGATGATGAAATTCAGTGCATTGTACTCTAATATTTTTTTTTTGTTCTTTCTGTCATCAGTCGGATTCACAATCAAAAAGCATATCCAAAGCTGTAATGTTTTCTACACTTCTAAGTGCTAATGTGTTAAACTGTTCTAATGCTGTATCAGTACTTATTTCATCATACCCTATTGTGAAATACTCCTGAGATTAGGTGGTGTTCAGACACCAGAGAGGTCAAGCACTATGTTAAAAGCTCAGGCCATTCTTTTTATATTACTGCAATAAAGAATATATTCATTTCATTTATATTACCACTTGGCTCCCATAAAAGGTCAGTTTCAGCTGAATGTACAATTACTTGCAAATGGCAAATCTTATAACAAGTGATCAACAATAAAAGCTTTTCTGGATAATTTGTCTTTAAAATTACCACCTGCCATTTCCTTTGAATGACTTGAGCATCTTGCAGCATCACTCAGATATCTCTGTCTTATTCCCCACGATACATGTAAGAAAACTGTGCATACTAATCTTCCTTTCTGCTTAGTAAAGTAAAAATGCATAATTACATTAAAGTTTCTAGTTGAAATAACAAGGTTGGTGCTTAAAACTCCATTACAGTATCAAAGTATCAGCACTCCCATTACTAGCAAAATGAAATTACATTTTCAATGAACTATAACTGTATGCTTCCCTTCGTACCTGGTTAATGGGTGCTATCTCCCTGGGAAAGGAACCTTCATTCTGTGGTTTTAACCGTTCATACTACCAGGCATAATTATGTCAGCAGCTTAAATATGTGTAAAAGAATTAACACTTCTCCAAATTCCTGAAGAGCAGCATACAAAGGTTGGTGTTTAAAAGCAGGATAGTTACTATGCTAAACAGAGAGAATACATTACAAGATGCAAAAGGAATTTAAAGCGTGTTGCAGATGGCAGGAAAACATATGCCTGGTAAAACTCTTAGCACTTTATTCCTCTGTATGTAGAAACAGCCTAAAGTCTACTGAAACTAAGGTTTGTTTTCTTCAGTACTTATAGCTCTGGAGCTACAGCATACATCCAGAAAATAAGCTTCCCTAATAAGAAATTTTCTAGGTCTGGTTATAGGAGGCTGTTACCTAGCCCAGCAAACTCTCGGGGATGAGCTCGGTTTGGGTAACGTGACCTTTTCCCTCTAAGCAAGTGAGACGGCGCTGCTTTATTCTGCCGAGCAATTGCACAGCACAGAGGCACTTGGAGACAGGCGCTGGACGCCTCTGCTCCCGCTGCAAGGGCGACAGTAGTTCGGGCCGCGTTGCTGCACCCGGCGGAGCGAGACTCCGACGCCCGCAGTCAGGGGTTGTTCGTATCTCCGGGCGGGCGCATGTTCCGCCCGCATGCTGTGGAAACACGGGTGCCCAGAAGGAGGCTCTACAGTGCAACGGCTGCCCCGGGATGGAGACTTGCCAGCCTTGATTTTCAGGGCTGAGGACGGGAGCCGCTTTCAGTCTGTCAGAAAGCAGCAGCGAGGGCTGATACTCCTAATGCAAGCAGCAAATTGATCTCCGGCTCACCTAGCCTGCGAGGTCTGTCACCTTGTGCTTCTAATGGCCTTTTAACCGCATGTCCAGCTGAGCAGCAGATGTAAAGGCTATCGAGCACCCACAGCTCTTTTTTCTTTTCTTTTTTTTTTTTTCCCCTACTGAAAGAAGCATTTCTACAGATGCTTGACTGACAGTGGAGCCACAGACCTGCTCACTGACCTGTTGGGTTTAAAATAGCAGGGCAAATCTCTCAAAATAAGTAAAAGTCTGAATAGCTTTTAATGAATAGAGCTGTTACATTACATTAGATCTGCTTACAGAATAACAGCCACAGCTTTGCTTGCTCACGTGTGTGTGTGCAGGGGTAAGATCACAGCTTTTACCTGGAGTGGCCTCAAAGTCACATTTAAGCACTGAATGAGCTAAAGAAGCTGCATATTACCAGGATAGGTATTTGTGAACCAGGCAGAAACTTTATTTTATGGGCCTCTTGTGAAAGGCACATGTGCAGACACACATGAGTGCAAACATATGCACTATTTAAAAAAAAACCAAACCAAATCCAAACTACACAGAGAATAGTTCATATATATTAGAAAGATCAAAGGGTAAGACAGCCACACTAAGACTACTGTTTGGGAAGTCTAATTAGTTCAAGGTTGGTGCTTGGCTATGCAGTGGGTAATATAACCTGCCCTCTAGGTTGAAAGATAGACTTTTCCATTGCCAGAAATAGATTCATTGTCATTCTGTGTAGCTGTAGCTCTTGCCTTGTCTATGATGGGAGGCACATACATCTGTGGTAGTTTTGCTCACATCCCTCTGACTTGTGTGTTGACTTTTTAACATACTAGAGACTACAGGGACACCCATCTGGCTTTTGTCTGAGTTTGTTTTGGAAGGAAGCCAACACATGGGATGTGGCTTTTGCACATCTGGGTATCAGACTGCAGTATACTACTATGTGAGGATGTACATTGAGGGAACTATGGAAGTATGCAGAAGTACTCCATATCTGCAGAATATCTTTGACTTTCTTACTGTGGTTCTCATGACATATGCCCGTGGTTGACTTTTGAGTTATGATGTGCTTATGACCTTGGAATTTCCCTTTGAGAACCTATAGGCAGTAATGAATACAAGAAACTGAAGTGATTTTCTTAAATAGAGCTGTTTTTAAGGAAATGAAGCATAACATTAGGAAAAGGATCTTTACGCAGAGTTATCCTACTGGAATTCTGATGGTGCTGACTGATGATCATTGCCAGGGAGGCTCCTGTCAGGTTCTGTGTATGCTCCTCGTAGGTTCTTTTCAGCTGCAGATTCAATTTCCTGTCTTCAGGAAATGTTTCGCTTTGAGCTGCTTTTACCAAAAATTCATTTCTCTGGTGATACCAATCAAGTAGTTGAGGAAACATTTTGGATAAAGTGTTGGTATGTATGGTTGCAGCGTTTGAATTCAGGACAATCATTTTTCTTGCCTGGTAGATGCCACAATGATCTGTGTTTTGGTTTTGGATAGTCTTTTGTGAAGGTAGCCATGTATGGCTTTGGAGTCCAAATATGTAGCTCTAGATGCAGGTGATGAGGCTAGCAAAAATCTGCTTGAGAGAAACGGGGAGAATGTAGGGTAGTATTAACTGTTGGATAAGGGACTGTAACTGGAAGGTGAATGAAACATAAATGGGAGCACTTCTCATTGCTTGAGCCACTTTACATTTATTGTGTTAGGCATTAAGACCTTTCATACAGGTGAAGTCCTAGGAGAAGGGGAAAAAGTGGAAAAGTGCTTTCGTGCAAAGAAGGGCATAGAGATGCTCCATTTATTTACTGTTATGCTCCACTTGATCTTGGTCCATGCAGTCTGTAGATTTCTCTGTTTTCTCACCATCTGCGCTGTTAAATATCTCATCTCAAACAGATTTGTGGTGACCTGACCAATCGTGCTCCAAAATGGAAAAAGTTCTAATCAAGAGATACTGTTTTTTCAAGATCTATTACTGAATGATTTTTTTCAGAGGTTGTTGCTCTGCTAAGTGGACAGTTCTCAGTAATTCAAGCTTAGTATCTAGTAGGTAATTGTCACATTGCAGAGAGAATAATGCAGCTTTTGCACGCTTCTGTGTCTTGTCATAATTTTATGTGGCTGTGCACCATAACCTCAGAGAGCAGCTTGTGAGTTTCTGGCTTACAATTTTTTTTTTAAACCTAAAAAAAAAAAATGGAAAAGGCTTGGATCCAGATTAATGAACTATATTTACATTTGCACCTCAGCTCATTACATGGGAGTTGGCTGCATGCAAAGATACACGTTCCTGGTTCCTGCCTCTGACTTGTTTCACTTACATGAGGTCCTGCTGTCTGATGTGCTGACCTGTACTAGCAAAGCTGG
This sequence comes from Ramphastos sulfuratus, assembly GCA_013399055.1. Taxonomy (NCBI): domain Eukaryota; kingdom Metazoa; phylum Chordata; class Aves; order Piciformes; family Ramphastidae; genus Ramphastos; species Ramphastos sulfuratus. The sequence goes on from WBNM01026513.1 coordinate 15,304, forward strand.
TCTGATGGCTAACCCTCCAAAAAAGACCTTGAAGTTACTTAAAAGGGTATATAGGAATGTGTGCCTGAAATCATGATGAGAAAGTTTGGCTCACCATTTTACAGTCGCTTTCAGGTAGGTATCTTACAATTATTGTGAGGAGGAGGAAGACGACTATCCATCCTCTCTCACATGGCAGCAAAGTGGAATGTGGCAGTAAGAAGACCTCTTATGATATAATTTAGAAGAAACTACTGGCAGCTGAGCATTCTTGGCTATTATCCGCACTTCTGCGCTTGATTTTGTAACGCATCACCAAAATTTGACAACCCATACTAGCAAAGTCATCTGTTCTCCAAAAATGAAAGAGCTGAACATCTGCCTGGGATGAGGGATCATATTGAGAGCACTTCCTTGCCTCAGGGAAGCTCTCTGCTTGTTACCATGTCCATGTGTGATAGTTAATGTGGTCAGTTTATTGGGTGCCTGTTGATTTTATGGAACGTTGAAATTTGGAGTTTATGAGACAGCTGGATCAGAGTATTAGAACACAGGTTTATGTACTGGTATTTATTGTTGGTTTCACATTTTAAATCTTTTCTGCACCTGAGGGTTCCAATTCCCAGCTATATGCGACTTCGCCATATAAAAGAAAATTGTGATCATAGTCCTGCTGAAATATAAATTGTTAAAAGCAGTGATAGGACTCCTTTGCATATTGGAAATACCCAGTTGACAGTCAGCAGAATTCAAAAGCTGATTCACAATCCTTAAATGCCTTTTAATTTCTGAGAGTCTTTATTTTTAAATGTGTGCTAGTCCCTGAGAAGCTTAAGAAATACAAATCAAAGGCAAAGGTAAGATGAGCATCCAGTGTCCAGTGGCTAAACTGTGTTTGCTGTCTTTTCTGTTAAACCTATGTGCATTTCACAGAGTAGTTGTAAGTACACAGGGTGGCTGCATCTTATTTAGTTATACAACATTGATTCACAGCATAAACACATAATACAAATATTTAGTTATCTGATTATTAGCTTTTGGCTTTAGAACCTTAACAGATAAGTTAATACTGCGTATGAGCAATTTAGATTGCTTGCATGAAAATAGGTATATATCATTTTGCCTGTCAGCATTATCTGTGTTGCAGAGAAGTATGGAAAATACTTCTTGAACAGTTTTTTTACTCAGACCATATTCTTTTTAACCAGTTAGAGTCATTGCAATTTGCAGCCTTCTTAAGTGATCCAAACTTTGTGTAACATGTGTGTATTTAAGTCAGTTTATAAAATGCATAAGAAGATGCCAGAACTGACCCATGGTAAAAACTTAATTAAATGTTCTATTGTATTTTGTGAAGTAGCCTATCCTCTGCTAGCAAGCCATCTGCAAAAAAAAAAAAGGCAGGGAAGATAGATTATGCTAATTAAAATTGCAGAATACATTTCATTGGCTGAACAGAGATTTAGGTGTTTCTGAGCAGAAAATCAAAATCTAATTTTAAAAAGAAAGTATTTAAAAGAATGGTGCAGGGAGGGTTTATTTATTGAATTGGTGAAAAGCCAAGTGCAATACTCCTTGACCACTGCTGTTCCAAGGTGGTCTGTTGTGCTGGCCACGGGCTGGCAACGTGCACTGTTAATTGAATACCTGGAACATAACTGAAATACATTGATTAAATGCAAACACCTGTCTTTGCAATGTAGCATGGCTGATGAAGTGAAAGGGCTCACAGAAACTGCTTCCTGAAATAGTGATTAGCTTGCTCTTAAAGGCAATCTTCTGAAGTCCTGTACTGTTCTTTGAATGAGAACTCCAAAGCCTCTTTCTTCTTTAATTACTGAGACAGCATGCTAAAAGCCATGTATAAATTGACTGCAGTCAGATTGGCTGTGGGACATAAGCGTGCTTCTGCTACTAGTTTTTTTTTTAACTGAAGGCCCTCAAACCTGATTTCTGCCTGTCTATCTTCAACAAATGCAGCTGATGGCAGAATATGATTGTGAACCAACTGCAGTTTTTTTGCAGAAGCAAGCAAAGCAGTAAATTATCAAAATTCAAAATTACAATTCAATTGTCTGAAATACTGTCAAGAAATACGAAGAAGGGACAGTCCTGTCCTCAAAGAGCTTCCATTTTATATTTACATCTGTCATAGTTATTTACATACTGCTTAAACTCTTCTGTTGCATAAACAACAAATGTAGCACAAAGGAATATGCTGCTTAATTTTTTCACTTGTCTTTTTAAAGGATCCCAGCTCCATATCTGCTAAGATTACTATAGTAATTGATGGATCCTTTGTGGAAGCATCTTTGTACCTCGTTAGCTAGCAATTTAGAGTCTGAGTTTGTTTTTTTCAAGTAACTCCATATGGATGCTGCAAATCATTGTCTAGAGCACATTCTATGCTCAGTACAGAAACTGACCAAATCACAAACTCTCTACCTGTGTACCAAAATCTGGTTGCTGGTGGATACTTGCACACATCAACACAGATCATTGCTCAAGTAGAGCTTTTCCATAACTGATGAATGAATTTACATTGCTATTCTCTTTCACAATTTGCCAAAGAGACCTTCTTGTTGACTAAGAAGAGTGCACATATGTATTGTGTCCACGATGTCTGGACATTTGTACATACACTCAGATACCCAAAAAGCCGCTTGCAGTCAAAAAGTCTGCTGAAATTGCATCATATACCAGACAGCTTTTTTCCAAGGTATATTCCAACACTGTGGATAACTTTTGGATTATAAATGAGATCCAGTTTTCTTTTTATTATTTACATGATTTTTTTTTTNAAACCGTCACAGTTGGTTTTGGTTTTTTTTGCATCTGTGACTATTCCAGAGTAACTTCCATTTTGCTAGTGGTCATTGCTGTTACCTTCATGCCTAATGGACCTCTTGAGCTAAATCTGCTTTTGACAGAAGAGGAAGTTCTACAGAATTTCCCTGTCCCTTTTAGATGAAACAACAGCAAAAATCAAACTCAAGATGCAGAAAATGTTATAGTTAAGAGCAGATTCACCCAGAGTTTAGTCTGTAATACTTAACAAATCTAATGCAGGTTCATCAACATCAGTTGGGCTAAAAAAATCTCACATGTAACTTTGCTATTGATTTATATACTTCCAGGTAATTTTTCTTATAGTCCTTTCAACATCATTATTACAGTTATTGTACAGCACAGATAATAAACCTTTCTGAAAAGAATAATGGAGTTGGCAAATTAGGATCCTGACAATTTTAATGGCTGATACATAAGCACGAATCTTTTTGCCCCATTCTGTGGCTTGCCTGATGTTGGGAGACAATCAAACCGTTGTGTGCAGTGACTGTTCAGATGAGTCGTGTGGAAAGGACTGATGCAGCAGAATAAAACTTCTCAAAATGGGACTTAGAGTTGCTACAGCTTTGTGTTAATTCAATATGGAGATACAGAAGTACAATCTTAATTAGTTTTAAATCATCAATTATGAAGGAGTTACAATTTTCAACAATAAGCATCTTGGGAAGATGACGGTAACAGCTAGCAGCCAGTTTTTCTGATTAATAGTTGTATTTTTGACACACATGAAAGGCAAATTTGTCAACATTTATTTGACAAATAGTAGACTTGGTTTCGTTTCGCCCTGCTGTGATCTGCAAATGCTAATCATTGGGCCCTTTTGGAGCAAAGGTATGTATTAAATTGTTTTAGATATTGCAGGAACTGAATATTCAAACAAATTTTTTGTCTCGGTCTAATTTTACAACAAAGCTGCATTCATGCCTTTCAACAGTGAGGAGTTAATTTGCAAAAGCAAGCTGAAGAATGTATTTGGAATATTTTATCAGTTGCTTATGGGTCACTCCTCTTCTTCTTTTCCTTCTAAATCATTCTTTTCTATTCTGCCCAGAATATTTCATGTTTATGCTGCACTGACACATACATCCTCATTCCAAAGGAATAAAAAGTAGCATGTAATTAATTTTTAACATTACTTGTCTTTGCTGGAATACTTACTGCTTCCACAAAGAATTAGGCCATTGCTGTATTTACTGCAATTTCTTGCCTTACAGGTTAAAGTTTTTGTAGAGGTGCTTAAGGCCTCAAGGTACAATGCACAAGGAGGGTTGGTCTCAACTGAGTAATAAGCTAGTGAGTCTAACCTAGGAGGAAAGACCTGTAAGTATCACACAGTATCACAGTATAGCAAGGTTGGAAGAGACCTCAAAGATCATCAAGTCCAACCCATTACCACAGACCTCAAGACTAGACCATGGCACCAAGTGCCATGTCCAAACGTGCCTTGAACACCTCCAGGGACGGAGACTCCACCACCTCCCTGGGCAGCCCATTCCAGTGGGGAATGACTCTCTCAGTGAAGAACTTTCTCCTCACCTCCAGCCTAAACTTCCCCTGGCACAGCTTGAGACGGTGTCCTCTTGTTCTGGTACTGGTAGCCTGAGAGAAGAAAGCAACCTCCTCCTGGCCACAACCACCCTTCAGGTAGTTGTAGATGCTGAGTGAGTGATGCTGAGTGAGTTCTCACTCCTCACATTTTGGGAGAACACCTTCAAGGGTTTTGTTTGGAGGATGCATGCACCCTCCTTTTGAACCGATTCCACTGTGTGCTTACAATAGGATGCTCAGTAAGCCAGAGAATGTGTGCTAGTTTGACGCTAATTGGAATATTTTAATGAAAAGAATTAGATTATAGGCTATGAAAAGCAAACAATGGTGATGTCTACTTCACTGATAGGCTTGCTGAGATGTATAAAAACAAGGACATGAACATAGATAAGAGAGAGTCTTGCTCTCTAGCTGCTGTGTCTTGTGGTGTCTCTGCTGTGTAACCCAACTGATCACTCTACTTCTAACCCCCCTCGCTGATCCTCCAAACTCACTTCACACTTAAGGCAGACCCTGGGGTAAGGTAGCGGTGTCAAAAGCAGGTGGAAGGGTGGTTGGGAGCCCCTCCTGGGGACTCTGATTTCTCGGAGGGGTGTTGTGTTTCTGTATTACCTTTAACTTGTATATTTATGTAACTATTCCTGTCTATTGTGTATATATCTGCTTGTATATTGTGCTAAGATGTAAATAAAGCTTCAGTCCTTAACTTCCAGCCAGCTGAGTCTAGTCTGGGTGATTTTTCATAGTGTGGGGGGGTGGGGAACTCCCAGACCATCACAATATGTTGGGTTTTGTGCCTGTTTGTTAGCACACTTGAGGACACTGTTTTGAATGAGCTGAAATGTTCTTTCCAGCTCCAGTTCAATAAATGCAAAAATATTCTTGTTTAAGGTAGCTGCTGGAAAGCAGGCTGAAACCAGCAGGCTGAATCTCTGTGAGTTGAGGGCAGCCTACACTCAACTGGATGCATTCTTTGCTCTGTTTCTGTCCAGGAAATAATAAATGCATATAAAACAAAAATACTGTGATATAGAAAATTGAGAGCAGGTTGTCAAAAATTACTTTTCTTTGCCAGGGAGAACCCTGCCTGTAGTAAATCTGTTTAAACATAGCATAGCTTTGAAGTAAGCTGGCATTCTCTTTGGTCTTGAAGTTTTTCTTAATAAAAAGCTTGATCGACTTGAAAATTGATCAGCATAGGAAAGGTTTTTTTCCTCTTAACTTTTTTCCCTCTTGAGGAATATTTAAACAGTTCAAATTTTCTTCTTGTGCTGATAATGTTACTTAAATTATTAGTAATGAAATACTAGACTGCAAGCAGTCAGCAATAATCTGAAGGGTGTTTGACAAACACTCTGGTTTATGGCATAATCTGCCAAGGGATTTGATGGGAAACTCATTGTTTGGGCCATTATACCCTAAGTTAGGCAAAGTAGAATGAATTACATGTTCCTGTCACCTCGTTCTGATCTGTCAGTAGTGGTAGCAGGCATTTTTTCTTTAAGTAGTCTAAAGGAAAAAATCGCAGTGAAAACAAACATCTGCACCTTGACATGTGAGGTTTCTTAGGGGCTGGTTTGGATTAACACAGTTCCTGGTGTGGGTGGCTACTGACCATTTGCTTTGTAGATTCCCAAGTGACTCAGTCCCTTTTGATTATCATTTTTTGTTGCAAGGAAGCACGTGGCCTCAGAAGGTACTTACTGCCTGCTCCCACTGGGCAGGATCCTCAAAAATTGATATTTTCTATTTCCTGCAAGAGTTTTTTGTGAAAAAGCAGTAGGTGTAACTACTGAAAGTGCCCATGAATGATGTTAAAGGTGTTTTCTCTATGTTGTAGTTCCAAAAGTGGGTTGATTCTCCTCAAATGTGTGCATGAAACAGAAAGCAAGCTTTGAAAATGTCCCCTATTAGTGGGACTGAGTGGTGGTGCAGAGTGGTTCCTTCCAGACCCTTGCTAAGGGGTTTAATGTTTTGCATCCTATAAGTTTGTTTGTTTGTTTTTGTTAGTTAGTTTGTTTTTTAAGAATAATACTATGAAAACAAAACAAAATATCCATGGAACAGCAGACATTGTAGCATTCTCTGCTGAAGATGAAACTATTCTCCTTCTAAGGTATTCCACTAAGGTAAAGGTAGAAGAGAGAGGTCTTGAGCATCCCATGGGTACTGTCTGTTTCCACTAGAAGTTTTATTTGCTTTCTGAACCTAGATACAAACTCAGCAGTGGGAATAACAACAGCTTTAGAATTTTCTCCTGGGCAAATTGCTTGACTTCAGAAGCACCTTAGAAGGTTGCAAAGGTGTTGCTGGGCCAACAGGCTCAAAATAATTTGATATAAAACTGAGCTCTAAAAAGCTGTTGGAAACCACCAGGATAATGAGTCAGTTTCAGAAAAAAAAAATAGGTTCATTATTTTTTAATTAGGCTGATTTTCAAGAAATCCAAGGTCTACTTATCAAAATTCAAGAGATGTTCCAAATATCATAAAGTTTAAGGAAATTAAGTTCTGATGAATTCTATATACTTGATATGAATCTATTGATTGTACACTGCTGACCCTCACTACATATTCAAAAGACTTCTCATGTGAAAAACAGCACAAACATCAATTTAAGCACTATAGAAATATGAAGTGAAGTAAGTACTGAAATGAAAAGTTTAACAAGACCAAAGACATCCTGGCGAGATTATTTCAGAAAACAGTTAAAATAAATGCTAACAGCTTTCCTTTTGTGATTGACACCATTATAGTCTCATTCATTCAAGACATTATATACATTGTGGACATTATATTCACTCAGGACTTACATGGCAATTTTCAGAGGAGCTTTGTACCAACAAAGTGAGGAAAGTAATAAAAGACATAGAACTAATAATACATTTGATACTCAGAGCAAGCAGGATGCTGAGTGGGCTGGGAGGCCTGGGGTATGTCTGCATTCAACTTGCTGCAGAACTGTGATGTAGGCTGATGTAGGAAAGAAGCATTTCTCATGTGGTTACATAAATACAACCATGACTGAGGAGGTGGATATTTGTTGGAATGCTAATGGGTGGACTCGCAGGACTTTCTGAGGTGGTATTCTTTTGCAGTCACTGAAATTAGGAATTACCTCCTTATTGCCATCAATTCCCAAAATAAAACTAGTCTCAAACCTCCCTGACTAAGAATTTTGTAGCCATTTGATAGAAGCTTGACACTAGACTCAAAAAATGAATGTGACACACCTATCCCATGTCATTGACCATGGGTTCCTGAGTGACTACAAACTACATCAATCTTGTGTGATGTCTTTGCTTAATCTCCTTCCTTAGCCTCTTCCCTTTCTCTTCCTTTAGTCCTTCCCTAAATATCCCATAAGTTTACAACATTTCCACAGCCTCCTTAGCACATTACCAACAATGTGATACAGTCTCAAAATACTTTTTCCTCTGCACCCATACTGTAAGGAGTCTTTTATCTCTGTAGACAGTTACACTGTTTTTATGTGCACAGCATTCTGGGGAGAGAGTTTTTTCCTTGGTTTTCTTTTTGGTTTTCTATTAGATACAACATTCTCATAAAAAAACCCTGTTTTCCTCAGACAATCAGGAGTAGCTGACTCAGTGTCCTCTGGTTTTCACAGATTAGATTACTAGCATTTCTCCACATAACATTGTTTTCTTGGTCCTTGCCAGAAGTTAGTATTTAGCATTGTTCTCAGGACAGTAAATACCCATTCAGCTTCACTGCATGTCATTTTTTTCCCAGTTGTTCAGTCTTTAAGTAATGGTTTGTTAGGTTTTGGTCATGTTGTTGTCCCGTCCACTGTGTCATTTCCCCCTATTTTTTTGGAATTAATATTCCCTGTCTGCAACACCAAACTGTAGGTCTGCCTCCAAAAGAGGTATCGGTGAATGTGGTCGTCTTAGATTTTAGATTCACACATTTTCTATCAGCCTCTTTTGGGATCACTTTCTTAACCTTGCAAGGCACAAATTGGGTTTTGTCTGTATTTCAGAAATCATATGAGGATATAGTCTGTCATTTCAGCTTCTCTTGACTGGTGTGTAGGCTACTGATTTTTACCAAAGTATGTCAAAATTCTTTTGGATTTTAGTAGAGCCGGGACTTCTTTCTTTGCCCAGAATTTTTTTACCTGAACTGTTAAAATTTTAGGAAATTTAAATTATTTACTAAATAGTTAAACCATTGGGTTGGAAGGGATCCTCAAAAGTCACCTTGTCCAACCCCCTTGCATATGATGCAGAGAGTCCTTTCAGTATTTGTAAAGGATAAAAGTGCTGAGCAAAAGCAATAAAGCACAGAGGTTTGCTTCTGTGAAGGTACTTGAAAGCAGAAGAACGCAGTCCATGTCCAGCAATATCTGCCAGAACAAAAGAAACAGTAACTAAAGTATTTTTTTTCTAATTTTAATGTGTGTGTTACTACATAGTTTTGCTTAAGCTTCGACAGCACCAGGACCTTGTTTTGCAACCCATCTATAATTAGTCCCTCTATTTTATTCTTAGGACACTTAAACCCAGTGACTTGCCATCCGTTTTCAAAAGAGATATGAAAGCCACTAGCTATCCCACCACATTTGTGTCACAGCAGTAAGTGCTAGGAGTGATTTGCTAAAGCCCTCATAGACGCACAAGGGCTGCGGAGGAAGCTTTGTAAGCCAGCAGAAAGGGTAGCTCTGTGAGTGCTACGTGTAGGGAACAACATAATGGCATCGCTCTGCTGTGAGATGAATCCTAGCTATAAGCAGCTTCTCTGCCTCCCTGTGACTGGGTGGCTCTGTTCCAGGCACCAGTGTCATGCAGCCCCCTTGCACATGAGGAAAAGGACCTGGGGGTCTGGGTTGATGAAAAGCTCAACATGAGCCTGCAGTGTGCACATTCAGTCCNCCTAGGTAGGGTTTTCCTACCTCACCTGCAGCTTGGAAGCCCCAGGCTGGCCAACCTGGCATAGATACATATATAAATGTGTTTCTGAACTTCACAGAATGCCAGGAATTTAACCTTAGAAATGCCTTTAGCCACTCCTGTGCAGAATATGTTTACGTCTGCTGAGTAAGGGCACCTCCTACCTTATGCCATAAGCAGGTACTGTGTAGAGGATGATGCTATGTGGAGTAGTAGAGGGTGTAAGAATATGTCTGTATTTGGATAGGGCATCAAATGAAGATGGTTAGGAATTAGAGGTTTAGTACACTTTCCCGCTCATGTTTGAAGGAGAGAGAAGTATTAATAGCAAACAGCAGTACAGATATATTTTTACTTCTCAGTCATCAGCACTTTGGGAGGAATATAGATGAAGGACAAAACAAGGAAAAAAAAAACAGTTGCAAGACAGAAGTGGCAGGATGCGTTGGAAAGGCACCATTCTGCTCTTGTCAGAAAAGTCAAAATCCATTTCAGAATACAGGAATAAAAAATGGCATTCTGCTAGACTGAAGCCTGACAAAATTACCATGAAAATAAGCTAACTCTGTGTGAAACACTGCTCATCTGCCATTTACCATGATGCTGACTTTTGAGATAAAAAGTTTTATACTGCATTCGAGTGGAAAATTATTTTTTTTCATTAACACAACAATTTTTAATGTTACTATTTCATAATTGCTCCCCTGAGTTTGGAGCAGAGACGTCTAGCATTGCCAATAGCTCTTAATTCCTGTTAAATAACACTAAAAATAAATCAGCATCAAGTCCAAATGTAAAATTAATATGAAATTGTCAAAGTCTTTGCATCTTGTTGTTGTTGTTTTGTGTTTTTGTGGTGGTTTGGGAGTTTCCTACCCCCCCCCAACTTTATAAAATCAGCAGGCCTAGACTCAGCCAGCTGGAAGTTAAGGATCGAAGCTGTATTTACAGCTTAGCACGATATACAAGCAGAGATATACACAATAGACAGGAATATTGACAGAAATATAGAAGTTAAAGGTAATACAGAAACACAATAACCCTCCCAGAAATCAGAGTCCCCAGGAGGGGCTCCCAACCACATTTCCACCTTCTTTGCACCCCTCTACCTTACCCCAGGATTTGCCTTATGCACAAGGTGAGTTTGGAGGATTGGCCAGGGGGTTAGAAGAGTGGTTAGTTAGGTTAGCAGAGAGGCCAGCAGACAAAACCCACAGCTAGAGAGACCAAGACTCTCTCCCTCTTATCTACGTTTGTGTTCCTGTTCTTAAACATCTCAGCAAGCCTATCAGTGCAGTAGACATCACCATTGGTTCCTTTTCACAGCCTATAATTTTTTTTCTTCATTTAAATATTCCAATTAGCTTCAAACCAGCAGAGTTTTCTTTTTCTTTAAACAGATACATAACTTTGAAAAAAGTTTCATTAAAAAAATAAAAATCAATTTAATTTTTTTTTTATTATTACCAAAAGGAAAAGTTTGGGGTTTTGACCCAAAATAGACGTGTTTAGAATAATGCATGAAATAAGCCCTTGCTACTTAGAAGTGTGGAATGCTAAAGGCAGTTGCAATCTCAGTCTAAATCAGGACTGTGTAAGCACATTGTTTGTGGCACTACAGGGCTAACCAATCTGCTTACTGCTACTTTAATCTTCCCTCCTCACCTGTACATGGCCAGAAGGTATGAACTTTGTTGGCTAATGTTTTGTATGTTAACTACGTTTTTAGTAACTGAATAATTTAGGAGAGAAACACCAAACCAGTGGGGTTTTTTTTCAGTTGTGTAAAAAAAATTATTATTTAGCTTGGTAGTACATTGTGATTATAACCTGAACTGGTGTAATGTGATTAAGTACTGCATCAGCAAAATTATTGTATATAGTTCTGGGCTCCCCCGTTCAAGTGGGACAGGGAAGTAGTGGAGAGAGTTCAATGGATGGCTACAAGGGTGGTTAAGGGTATGGAACAGCTGGAAAGGAAAGACTGAGAGATCTGGGGCTGTTTACTCTGGAAAATGCTGAGAGAGAACCTTATCAATGTCTACAAGTATCTGAAGGGTGGCTGTCAGGAGGATGGAGCCAATCTCTTTTTAGTGATGCCCAGCAATAGGATCAGGGGAAGGGGACATAAATTCAATCACAGGAAATTCCACCTCTACATGAGAAAAAAAAAGCTTTTTTACTGTGAGTGTGATGGAGCACTGGAACAGGCTGCCCAGAGGGATTGTGGAGTTTCCTTTTCTAGAGATCTTCACAGCTCTCCTGGATGCTTTCCTGTATGACCTGTCCTAAGTGGTCCTGGTTTGCAGAGGCCTCAATGGTCTCTGGAGGTCACTTCCAACCCTTAGTGTTCTATGGTTCTATGATTCTATGTTTCTAGGATTCTAGGATTCTGTTCTGGGGTTAAAATTAAATAATGGTGATATTCTACACCACATTGTTTATCTGTGACTAATTTGCCTTTAAAATCATGGTAAAAAAAACCCCATGCGGTCAAGGTACAGCTATTTACTAACTCCAGTAGGCAGAACAGCCTGGAGTTCTGCTTTTTGGCATCATGCTCTGTATCTGTAGAGCAAGAAAACAGTTTATTTAAAGATGAAAAATCTACTTACTCATTCCTTGCAGAAAGTTGGTGGTTATTACTGATTCAGGTTTTGGGCATAAACAATACAAACAGACATACTGAACTGAGTACTGTGTTTAAAACCTGTTTCTTACGCTACAATTAATGAGCAGATATTGGTAGAAAAAGCTTTACTCTGAAACAGAGCTGAAGAAAAATATAGGAGAGAGAAGTCTGTGAGTAGAACTGAGATGATGGTTGAATTTATAGTTCTGTATCATTCTAGGGACAAGTAAAAGACACAGATGCAAAGAGAAATATACTTGGGAGCCCACTGGCAGTAGAATCAAAATGAAAGCACAAGGGAAATAAGGAGGATGGGGAAGAAGAGGCACTCTAACAATGTACAGCAGTACGTGAAGGGGAGTGGAGGCAGAGGAAGTGGCATGTGGTAGCTTACCTTTGGATGTGAGGCTTTAATTTGGTTTTGCATGCTTTGCACATGAATTCTGTAGAACTCTATTTCCTTTCAAAAGCTCATCAGACACAAGTGCTTTTTTAAAGTAATTCTGACAGTATTCCTCGTCTCTGAACTTCATAGTTGTGATTAGTTCCTTCAACAAATCTCCCATGCATTTGCTTTGATTCTCATAATTATCATGCTCACTCAATCAAGTAAATTTTTCAAAGACTGAAATTGTTAAATATAAATTGTTCATGATCCCATAAAGGAAAGGCAGTTTGAAAGGTTTTGATTCTCAATATACGTTCTTGCTCTGAAGAGAACGGGAAAGAACCAAAAGCCACGTTCCAAAATACTCTCCTTTTCTAAGGATAGATTAGGTTATTTTTAAAAATAAATTCTTAGTGTCAGTTTCCCAACACCTGCAAAATCCTAGAACTCTTACCATTTTTTTGTGAGGGATGTATACATATCTATATCGATATCTATATCGATATCTAGATATGTACCCCTCTACAAGTGGTTAAAGCAGAGTTGTTAGTTTGCTGATATTTGTGAAACAGTACATGTGAGATTGAAGTGTCTCAGCGTATGAAATGATACAAACAAGCATAAAAGCAAGCAAAATGAAAGGTGTTGTTCCAGCTGGAAGTGAATGCTGAAGTGGAGGCTGTATTACAGTGTTCTATTGTGTGCAAATCCTACAGTCCACTTACGCAGGATCTATGCATATGCAGACCTGCCAAGCTGGAACTTGAAAGGACTTCATGCAGAATTCAGGTACTGAAATCTTAGGGTGCAATTGAAATAGCTTTTTCTCAGGAACCCCATGACTTCTGTGTATCTCCCCACCTGAAACAATCACATTGTCTGAGGACAGAAACTTCAACTTTATAGCCCTTAGGCTGCTGAGACAGAGGAGTGCTATATCCCAACTAAATTTAGAATGACACTTAATTGAGTTTATGAGCACTCCTGTGCTTGGTATTCTGGCTTATGGGTACTCTGCAGTTTCCCTTGGAAGTATACAGATTTCTGTGGTCTGCATATTTTCTTGGTTGGTTTGTTGTGTGTGTGAGGTTTGGGTTTTTTGAGTTATTTTTGGTGCTTGGGGTTTTTTTTTGTTTGTTTGTTTTTTTGTTTATTTTAGGTTTGTTTTGTTTTTTTTTTTAGTTTTGTTTTTGTGTTTGTTGGGATATTTGTATTGGTGATGAAAAGGACATACGAAGTGTAATTGTTTATTCTGTTATAGTTACATGTAGTCAATGGAGAAAGGAGGACTTCTAATTGAGATGTTTTGCATCATTCCCTGGAAGCACTGGAAGCATTTCAGAGAATGCATGTCCATTAGCAGCATTTTTGGTATGAATTAGGAATGTGCTTTTGACTTAAAGCTCTCCTGTCTGCTTGCTCCGCTTGGATTCACATCATAGAACCGGTCTTGGAGAACACAAGGTGGACTTTGTCTTAGATAACTAGAAGATGTGCTCCAGCTGTTACAGGATATTTAAAACCATAGGCACAGATCAGAATAGGTACAAAGCCCTTAAATATGTATAGCATGGATGTCATGTTCTTATCACCAATATTTTACACTAAGGATTTGCTCCTATTGCACTTCACTGCTTGCAGATGTGGAGACAAGCACAGATTTCTTCAAACGTTTCTCTCTTTTAGCTGCAGAATCAAGTTTGGATCCTCTGCACAGGCTGTCTGAATCACTCTGCTGCAGTGAAGTGCCTAAATTTGAAGCACTGAAATGTTCACATTAGCTATCTAAAAGTAGGTGATACAAACACACTTCATAATATTCATATTATAAAATAGAGCAAGGCAGTGCAGGTAGCAGCTGTGGGGGGATCACACTCTATTTGTACTAATAAATTTCTTGACTGTTTGTTGTTTTAGAGAGACATAATGTGACAAAATCAGAACCAATAGAAAATGTGCATTCCCCCAGAACCCCCACCCCGTTGTTTTTTTGGGATTTTTTTAAGATACACTCTTCTCCACACTTGCATTCAGCTGCTTGTAATCACTTGGCTAGTGCTAAACAAAGAACTTGATCTTATGCTAGGACTATTAAGTAAAAGGCCTAAATTGTTACGAGCATTAACTTGTGTTTCCTAGCTCATTCTCTCAAAACCTATTTGGTAAATCTTGTTTCACTGCCAATTTGAATATTGTTCCTCCCTCCTAGAAAACACAGACCTCTCAATTCATTGAAAGAATAGTTTACTGGTACACATTTCTCATGTCAAGGCCATAATAAATCAATTACAGAAGAACAGTACGTGCTTTAGCAATGTACTTTTCTATAACTTACTGATTCTCATAGCATTTATAGGATGTATTTCTACTTAAAACACTTAAAAATACATATTACCTTATATGTAGAACACACACAAAAAAAGAGACAGTATACTTGTGTGTTACTAGAAAACTGTAATTATAACAACAACCATTAAAAGTGTATGTAATTAAAATTGTTGCAGGAGCTTCTGTTTAGCTCCCTTGTGTGTGTGTGAGTAAAGATGGTTCCAGCAGTATAATCATCCAGATATCCTCATATATCATCAATGATATTTATGCAATTAATTATTTTAACTTTGTCTTATATTAGGTTTCATTCAAATTTTGTTCTGAAGGCAAGACTAAATACTCTCATAGTTGTCTGTCTCATAACTACCATATCTGGACACTTAAAAAAAGCCATTATATTCACAATACTTTCTGAGATGTCATTTTTCTTTTATAGGTGAGAAAGAAACACGTTTTTGAAGTTTCAGTTGCTCAGCTTGTTTTTTATGAGTACTTACATTTTTTATGCTTTAAGAGCACTTTATATTTCCAGTGTCCTGATTTAAGACAGTCTGCTCTCACAAGGAAGCCCCCTTCACATAGATCAGGGGGGAAAGTAACACAAAAAGCCCTGTGGCTGAGATAAGGGGAAGTAATGGTGTCCTAGATTAACAAGCCCCACCTCCCCCACATGCAGAGATGGGAGGGAAAGTAACAAAAAAACATCTGGGTTGAGATAAAGAGAGTTAAATGAGATATGATATGATATGATATGATATGATATGATATGATATGATATGATATGATATGATATGATATGATGCACAGTGGCTTTAGCCTATTTGCAGAAAAGCACAGTGAAGTGCAGAAGCAGCAGCAGAAACCAGCAACCTTTCCCTCCCACCCCACAACCTCCAGCTGGCCCAGTGGAAAAGACCAACACCCCAAACCTGGAATCCAGAAGCAGCAACTGTAACATGTTACAATCTGATCTTCAAGCCCCATGGTACCTTGCTCCAGACAGCGCTTTCATTTTAAAGCTGGCGTGACATCAGCATAGTATCAAATACTCCTTTCGTTTTAAAGCTGGCGTGACATCAGCATAGTATCAAATACTCATTGGCAGATTCAGCAGAACCCATAACACAGAGCGTCGCCCAACGTTGGTTTTAGCTGTGTTCTCTGAGTGGATTCTGTGTATCAGGCTCCCTTGCACCTGGTTTTGGACACCAGAAAGTGATTAATGAAAATGTAGGATCATTTGTGAAAGTTTGGCTGCGATGCAGGAAACTCTAACAAGAAGAATGGTAGAATACAGTTCTCCATGAAGATGCTCTTGCCATCATACTCATGAGATTATCATTTCTCTAGCTGCACGCAACTCCCATCTCCATTCACTGAAAACTTCTCAAGTTTGGGCTTTCGTCCTACAAACTGAATAACAGCCAGTCACACTCATTCTAAAATCAGTTTAGTCCTATGCCATTCACCATTGTGATGCGTATGCATGCAGGACAGAAGATACCATTTTATCTTGTGAGCCTTTCATTTCCTAACTTTCATAATGATTGTTGAACAGGACTCCTCAGACGTCTATGAAAAGTTACAGTAAAGGTGCCTGAATTTAGGCTTTCTTTTTACTATATAATCTATTGGTATAAAATTCAAATTTCTCTCCCTGTGGTCTTTGTTCTTGTCAAATCACATCCCAGTTCATTAAAAGAAAAGTTCTTTGTGGATCCCTTGTATTGTGATAGATTTCCCTTATATTCATGTAGTAGCAGCTTTGTATTAAGATGGACAGGAAATATAATTACGTTCATTCAGCTGATGGCATTGGGAGATTTTCTTCATATGATACCCAGAACAGAACCACTGACTACACTGTGGCATCCTTGAGTTTGGAAGATCAGGAGGAACTTTAGAAGGACAGTTAGGGGAGAGGGGAAAAAAAAAAAAAAAAAGACTGTACAATTTGATTCTTTTGAGCATGTAAGTGGGATTCAGGTCCACACATGTATGAAGAGGATGATTTGGGTTTTGACTTACAGGTCCTCTTCTTTTTGAAGCCCATTCTGCTCCAAGACTTTTTCACTGGGGAACCATAGGACAAGGGGAAAACAGATTTTGCAAGTGAAGCAGACTTGTCAACAGAGAGACTAGGGAAGGCATAGTTGAAAACGAATATTTGGTTTATGCCTGAGCTGTTCCACAGAGGGGGAAAACCAGTTTGTTCAGATCCAGTGGCAGTTGCTAAAATACTGCTCTCAGTGTGGGTGCCAGGTTCGTATGGGACTTGGACTTATTTTAAACACTCCACAAAAATGAGAACAATTCTTCAAAGTTGAAGGCTAAAACATTCATTTATTTCAAATGTTTCTGTCAGAATGATTTACTTTTAACCAACTAGACTCTTCATTTACTATTGAGTAGTTTATTATTGTTTGAGAGTAACTTCAGATATTGTACCACGAAGATCAGAACCTTCCCCCAAAAGTCCACAAGAGACATGCTTATCTTCTCCTCCTTTCTGTGAAGTTACAGCTATGGTTGTATTACATGACATGAGCTAGAGACAAGGTTTAGGAGACATACCGTATTGTGCTACCCCTCATCCAATGTGCTTCACTTGATACAAGCCTCTCCTGTGTTACCAGATTAACACTTTTCCCATATCCCTTGGGAAGTTTGGTTTTTTTTTTCCTTATGATTATTCCAGCCTTGTGAACATTTTGTTTTTATAAGTCTTGGGTACATTTTTTGTCATGTTGAAGTTTGCAGTGTGTAATGCAGCTACTGTGTGCAGCTCCATGACCTTGTACCAACCAACAGTATGGTGTCAGTAAGAGATGTCACTCATTGGCAACAAATGCTCCTCCCTTTCCATAATTTTACCTGTTTCCACAGCAACTGACATCTCAGATGGATTTCCCAGAAGCAAATGTTGAAGGCTTAATTTTGAGGCTTAATTTAAAATTCTAATTCTGAAATGTGTGCACTGCCCACATCTAATTCCATTTGTGCCTTCCCTATGTGCTGAAAAAATTTCATCTTCTGTCTTCTCTCTCTTCTGTCTTCTGACATAATTGTAATAGCTGGTGTCCCAGTAGATTTAAAGGAGCAGACTAGAGGCAATAATCCAAAGAAACAAACAAACCAACCAAAACAAAATAAAAACCTCACACTTAGATGTTTTTCTCAATCCTCAATTCCTATAATCACATATAACCGAATATAGACATACGAGTCTGCATCATCCTGAAAAGGCAGGACTAGATCAGACAAAACTAGATGGTCTATTCCAAGACATGCATACAACAAACAGTATTCAGAAAATAAAATCTAAATCTGGTGAGTTTTTTTTCTTAATCTATTTAATCTTCTCAGAGATTAAGTACAGAAGCTTTTTCTTACACCGATTCTTTATGGTTTTTCTTCTCTATACCTTTGCTGTAATGTAACTGTCCTGTTGGAATTGTTGTGCAGACATTGTGCATTGTCAGGTTATATAGTAAATATATTTCTGTTTAGGTCTTATTTCCTGTTGCTTCATTTTTGAAAGTGCATTTTTGGTTTAACTGCTATTGGGCATGAAGAACAATCATAAACTGACCGTTAATGCTAATGAAAGTTCTAGCAATCCATGACTGCTTATCTGCAGATAGGGCTGTTCCTTCTTGCCTTGCATATGCAGTGCTTTGCAAATAGCTACTCTGAATTTCCTCTGTGATTTTTTTGCCAGGTGATACAGTGTTGCAAGAGAGGTATACAGGTTTTCAGAGACAGGTTTAATCTGTCTTGTTCTGGTTCATTTTTTTAATATTTAGACTTTTCGCTCCTCATCCTATTTCCTCAGTGCTAAAAAAGGAAGTTCAGTGACACGAGAACCTGAGAGGTCATTGGGAATTTTTCTTCTCTGGTGTGAGTACTGACCATATATTTGTAACTTACTTCCTACATGCTAACCAGTTATTAAGCCAGAAGAGACTCTCGTGGCTTCTCCTCTCGTGATAGTCAGGCCTAAGGCTCTTCAAAAGACATTATCAGAAGAAGACTTTTTGAAATACAGCTGCTCTTTGTGAACCAGTTACACAGTCTTATAAATGCTTTATTTATTCTTTCAGAGAATTTATGAAGCATGACTTTTCTTGCTATAATACCTTCAACAATTTTCTCTTTGTATGATTTGTTACACAAACTTTTCTCGATACATCTGATGTAGAGGTTGAGATTCCTCTTTTGGTGTTCTTCAAATCCTGAGTGGGATAACTGCCCCTTCAGCATGTTATAGCTACAGCCTTTCTCAGGCACAGACACAAAACTGGGTGCATTATGTGCTTTCCCATGTTCTAGACTAGTTCTGAGTGCAGTGAAAGTTACAGGAAAGAGAGCCAGAGATGCCTGAAGAATTATGGAACCACTGTTTTGTGGGCAGATGTCTCACACTGCAAGGAGAAATTCTTCGTTCAGAGCTATCTAGTTCCAAGATGAAACCAAACTCATCCTGATTGGGAGTCCTAGAAAAGCATAAGCAATGCAAGTCTTTATAGAAAACACAGAACTGTGCCATCTAGTTCCAAGATGAAACCAAACTCATCCTAATTGGGAGTCCTAGAAAGGCATAAGCAATGCAAGTCTTCATAGAAAACACAGAACTGTGCCATCTAGTTCTAGATGAAACCAAACACATCCTAATTAGGAGTCCTAGAAAGGCATAAGCACTGCAAGTCTTTATAGAAAACGCAGAACTGTGCCATCTAGTTCCAAGATGAAACTGAACTCATCCTAATTGGGAGTCCTAGAAAGGCATAAGCAATGCAAGTCTTTATAGAAAACACAGAACTGTGCCATCTAGTTCCAAGATGAAACTGAACTCATCCTAATTGGGAATCCTAGAAAGGCATAAGCAATGCAACTCTTTATAGTAAACACAGAACTGTGTACTAATTGCCTTAATAAATAAATAGAAACATAATTTTTAGAAAGGCAGTAAGAAGGACCTGTGATTTTATGAGTTAGCACACAAGCAGTAAGTGAAGTTGCGGTCCTGTGTTATCAGCACGTTCAAAGAAAAGCCTCTTCCCTAGAAATGCCAACATTAAGTTCTTTCTTAGACTTGCTACTTTTATTTCAGACCAGAATAGTTAAGACCTTAGAACATTACACTTATAAATTAAGGAAGATCAGAGAGAAAGTAAACTTTACAGAGATTCCACTGTGAGATGTGCGTAACTAGAGAAGTATAACCACAGTCTTCAAGCAAACGTCTTCTTCGAAGCTAAAGCACTTACTGATAAGATATGGGATCTCATTATTAATTCAGACAAGTGCTCGTTGTAACTCACATTGCATTAGTTTTCAAAAAAAATCCAAATAGCATTCTTCCTTTCAGGTAAGCATCAGAGCTTTTACTACAGCACTATCAGTCTGAAGCAGAGAAGTCATGACTTCTATTTGGAGATCTATGGGAGTGAACATATGGCTATCAGTACATAAATTTACCATCTCTGCTCTTGGATATGCAAAGTAGAGAATAATAGAAATTATATATATAATATGTAAGGTTTGCTTTAAATTTCCATATTTAGATTATGACCTTGATTTTCAAGCAAGATAGACCTTTCCAATCTTGTAACTGTGAAAAATTGCACAGTAGTTGATTTATGGACCTTAGTGTGACAGAAGGTAGAAAAGTGTAACTGTGCTTACCTGAGGGTTTCTTTCTTCAGTGATAAAAGTACTCAGCATAGAATATTCTAGAAATGCTGTGTAAAAATACGAAGATTTCTATCATTGTGGTATTAGAAATGCTTTTTATTTTCCTCCTTCTTCATTTATTTGAAAGTTTGTTAGTTTGGAGTGTAACATTGAATAAACCTGGCTGTGAAAGTT
This sequence comes from Ramphastos sulfuratus, assembly GCA_013399055.1. Classification (NCBI taxonomy): domain Eukaryota; kingdom Metazoa; phylum Chordata; class Aves; order Piciformes; family Ramphastidae; genus Ramphastos; species Ramphastos sulfuratus. The sequence goes on from WBNM01026513.1 coordinate 35,818, forward strand.
TGCTGATACAGTTTGAAACTTCAGGGAGTGAGATCTGGTATCATTTGTTTGATTGTGCCCTCTTTATTAGGAGTAAGAGGTTTTTTTCTAAGAAAGGGAAGTTTCTACAGTTTACTTTGACTTAAGGTCATAAGGATGGGGATTTCTGTTCTTTAACCCATTTATTGAAAAAAACAAACCCTCAAGTATATATGAGGCCCATTAAATAGCCTGAGAATATTTTGAAAATTTTTTAAGTGTCTGTCATGTTGGCAGTGGAAGATATGGGAAACTTTCAAACACACTTTGATCTGCTTTATCTGTTTCCCTTTTCCCTAACTCCAGGCTCACAACTCAGCTGAGGGGTTTTATTACAGCATCCAATTATGATGTGTTTGCATTGGTGAAGCTTTTACGATACGGTTTGCATATATGGCATTTTTTTCCCTTGGGCTTCTACCATCCATCCTCACCTCATAATGAAATATGTTAAGATGGCTGGGGGGGTGGGGGAGTGGGGTTTAGCCAACATTAATGGTAACCTACTTTCAGTGTGTTTTTTGTGACCACATTTGACATGCCAATAAAAAGTTATGAGTCCCACAAATGAGAACATAAAAGATAAAAATTCCAGTCCTCTACCTCCAAGTCTTTTTACCACAATATTATTTGAATCAAGGACACTATCATTATGTGCAATAAACCTCAGTATTTTTAAAGAGTGTTTCCCAAAGTAATTCTGACAGATGGAGCAGGTGAAATCGTTTCACTTACTCAGCACCCAACAGGGTTTTTTAAATACCTATGTTTGTTTAAAGAAAACCATAAAATCAGGACCCATCACTTTAGATACTCAAAAAAATAACCTAGTGATCAGGGTTCCCTGGAGGTGTTGAAGGCCAGGTTGGACGAGGCCGTGAGTGAGCTGTACTAGTGGGAGATGTCCCTGCCTATGGCAGGGGGTTGGAACTAGATGATCTTTGAGGTCCCTTCCAACCTTACCATTCTATGATTCTATGAGCCATCCTCAGGAGTACTTCAGCACAAACCAGTTGAAAACTACCATTCTTAGCAGAGATTGTTGGAAAGTGATAGCCATGGCTTGCCTTTATGGTGGTACAACAGCCAGGGAGGGGAGGTTTACCTTGAAGCCTAGTGAAGACTGTTTGAAATAGTCTTGGAGGAAGATGCTATATAAATGTTGTAGCATTGGTGATTGATCTACATAGCCCTTTATTTATATTTTTTCCTCCCAATATAAATGTTAAAACTCAAATATTTAGAGAATGCTACTAGGTGATTTAGTGGCCATCATGTCCTTTCCTAAAGTACCAGCACTGAAAAATATCCTCAGTGCTCTGCATTGAGATAATGTGTCTGTTCTCTCCCTATGACAGTAAGCTGAGCACTCCCACTCTGACAGAGGAAATCAGTCTTCTTTTTTTTTTTTTTTTTAAATCACTATTAACTCTTATCTTGTAGTCTCTTCTTTGTCAGTCTTCTGCCCTCCAGTAAACTTGATCAGCATTCAGCTAGCTCAGCTCAAAGAGACTCCTCTCAGCTTAGTCCTCAGGAACTTCTCTAACATCAGCTTCTGATGGCAGCTCTTTGTGCATTTCTTGTAGTCTAAAAATCACTTTCCAGGCACTGTGGAAGACTTACCCTAATTTCAGTCATATTTTGAGGGTAAAAGGGGTCTTAGTGAGAGATCAGCACACCCTAATGAGGTGGAAATTTCACACTCCCTTGCAACTTGTAAGGTTTTGAAGACCACAAGACAACCCTTATGTAAACACTTGTCCTAAACCAAATTTTCCTAGCCTTATTCCTGGCCAGCAGAACCACAAAACTCTATGTTCCCAACCAGTCTGTGATGCTTATGCATAGGTATATATGTCTTCGGATATGAATAGAAAGTTACAGCTTCATAGATATAAACCTATATAGGTAAATTTGTACATATACTATAGATATATACTTCATCAAAGGGTAACGTTTGCACCTCCGATGTCTCTGGCCACAGAGAAAATGTGGATTAGAAAGATGTCCCTCATAAGGCTGAGAAAATAAGTGGCTACAACATCCCTCCCTCCCTCCCTNTTTCTTTCTCTCTCCCTCTTGCTTTTTGTCTCTTTTTCCTTTTCTCTCTCTTTCTCTCTTTCTCTCTCTCTCTTTCTCTCTCTCTTTCTCTCTTTCTTTCTTTCTCTCTTTCTTCCTCTCTTTCTCTCTCTCTTTCTTTCTCTTTTTCTTTCTCTCTCTTAGGGAAAATGCACACAAAATTCTTCATTCTTTCCTGGATCCCTTTTTCCCTAACTAATTTTTTCTTACATAAGGGTCTAATCTGCCTCTTCCACGATGCAGGTCTCTTACAGCTCCTTTAGCAGGCAGTCACGGTTCCTCACCGATTCCCTGAACCAGCAAAATGATTTTCTATAGGATCAAAGCTGGATGTTTCCCAAACTTCTTTGAGAGATGCATGTGTACTGCTGCACTGACCATTACTGAAAGCAAGTTAACTGTGGAGACTGGGTCTTTCTCAGTAATGAAATCACCAGTTTTTGAGTATATAAATTCTTTGAGGAGAAGAATTTTAAGCTGCAGTACTCTTGTGAGTAGCATAGTGCATGCGTGTGATACAGGGACTGTGCAGGCAGAGGAAATGTAGCTGATGTGCTCACAGTATAACATTATTTCATAGCATGGATGCTACAGCTGGTGACTACAGAAAAGTGTGAGATTAAAAATTGAGTGAAATCTTTGAGATTCAGTAATGGGACCAGGCCCCAGAGGAGGGCCACGAAGATGATCAGAGGGCTGCAGGAGCTCTGCTATGAGAACAGGCTACAAGAGTTGGGGCTCTTCAGCCTGGAGAAGAGAAGGCTTTGAGGAGACCTTATAGTAGCCTTCCAGTATCTGAAGGGGGCCTACAGGAAGGTTGGGGAGGGACTATTTATAAGATCTTGCAATGACAGGACAAGGAGCAATGGGTTTAAACTGTCAGAGGGGAGATTTAAACTGGATGTTAGAAAGAAGTTCTTTGCAGTGAGGGTGGTAAGACACTGGCATAGGTTGCCCAGGGAGGTTGTAGCTGCTCCCTCCCTGGAGGCGTTCAAAGCCAGGTTGGAGGAGGCCTTGAGTGAGCTGTACTAGTGGGAGGTGTCGCTGCCTATGGCATGGGGTTGGAACTCGATGATCTTTGAGGTCCCTTCTAACCTTACCATTCTATGATTCTATGATTCTTGCTTGCTAAAAGACTGGACAATATTTGAAATTCTTGAGTTGGAAGAAAAAAAACCACCAATCCCAAACAAAAAACTCAAGTATGCTTATCTCAATTATATTAGCTTGTTTTATTTCATCTTTCTGTCATATACTAGCTTAGTTTTCAAGTATACTCTCTACTGCTGTGCAATGAATGTGCTGGATTTCCAGGAAACCATTGGAAAATGTTTCTTCCTTTTCTGTTGTGCCAATATTTTAAATAATGTATTCTAAAGAATTTTTTTTTTTTTTTTATTCCATGGATGCTCTAGAAATACTTTGTTGGGGGAATTTAGGTGTTTAAATGCCTGTGCTTAGGGATTTACCATGTACTTTCATCTAGAAGATCTTGTTTGTTGTGTCACCCATGCAGTGTTACCTATTTAGGAACAAGATAGCACGTATTTAAAATATAAATTTGCAGTAGTGGGACCTAAATACAGAATGCTGAAACAATAGAATTGAGACTAGGCTTAATAAGAGCAATCTTCCTCAGCCTGTCTGAAAGGTTTCCTCTCTCATGCTTTTCTGTCAAGATAGACTCTCCCACTATTAATTGACGCTTATCTGCAGACCCTATTTAGTTTGCTTATGCTGAAGAAAATGTCTCCCAAGAAAAAGCTAGCACTTTCCTCCTCTACCATCCCTCAGCTAGACTGTTCCCATCTGTTTTCTCATCATCTAAGAAAGGCTCTTTCATTTTTCCTCTTTGCTGAGCACTACCGGTGATGACTACCCTTGGCACAGAGGAAGAGGTGAAAGGATTACTTTACTTCCTCCCCAAGATTCTTGGAGCAACGCTTCAGTGACTGCCTACTTCAAAGTGGTGCACAGAGCTGTGCCTGATGGAGACATATGTGCTTAATTTGTATGAGAACTGTTCCTAAGAAGACTTATAAGGATTTGTCTGGGATCAATGGACTTTATAATATGCTTCTAATTTACAGAAAAGTGAATTTTGTGCCTTTTTTTTTTTTTTTTGGGTATTAGATATATAATGACTCAACAGGCATTTCAAGCTTTGGGCACAATATGTAATTTTCTTTTAGAACACTTGGAAAGATAGCTTTAGCTTTTATTGTTTCTTAGACAACAAAATGTTAAAGTGAGTGCAAAAATCTCAGATTGGAAAAATAAAAGAGAGTAATGTAACATTACAAAAAAAAAAAATTAAAAAAAATCTGAAGCCCAGAAGATGTAAAGGTTTGTGGTAATGAACATAAGAGCAGAAAAGAAGAAAAGATTAAAAGCAATTTTTAATCTTGATAAACTATCAGTGTTTGCAACTGCTACTTTCCATATCTCATTTCTGAATATTGGTAAATCCTTTTAGCAATTGGGAACGCTCACCTTTAGCCACGGTTTTGCTTGTGTGTGTGTTGCTTGGGAGAGGTTCAGTAAATGAGGTCATAAAAATTCATCTATTTCTGCACAGTTCTACAATCACAAGAATACGTGAGGGAGGCCCTGGTTGTTTATCCTATGGATTTAATTCATGTCATAATAAGCCATTTAGGGAACCCACCTTGCATCCACAGTGTATTTATTTAGGTTAGGCAGATGCTGCCACAGTTCAGTTTATCACCAGAGATTCAGAATTGCATGCCTGCTGCAAAGGTTTGATTTCAGCCAGTGGGTCTCTAAATGGGAACGCACCAGAAAAGAAATATTAAAACAAGACCAAACAAAGCAAACTTTCTTCTCCACCAATAAAAACTTACCTAGGAACACAGATTTTTCATTAAATGGGACTGATGATCTAATGGTAGTTTTTACAGAACTGGGGATAAAATATACCCTAGAGGAGGGACATTTGGATCCCTTTCAAAGCCACTAGGGAATATATGTAATTTCAATACTATTTTCTACTATTGCTTGCTGTGAATAGGCTGCACTTCCTCTAAATGGGAACACTGCACTTCTTCTAAATGGGAACAGACTTTGTCCCTTCATATACATGTGCCATTCCCCAAGAAAGTGATGGTGCTATATAAAGTGGTTTCATGAAAAGGTTTTCAACTACTGAGAGGCTTAGAAAAAAATGGTTGATGTACCATCACCGGTGACTTAAAAGCTGTACTTTCAGGATGCAGTTTCCCAAAGCTCTTATTGAGTACCTCCATAAAACTTTTTGGGAACAGCTAAAGATAATTCAGTGCTGTTTTGAAAATTGCCCTAAATGCATGAGAATGTGAGTTGGGACTGCCCTGTCCTCAAGAAAAGCACTATGTGACCACTATGGATAGGCCTTTAATCCATCATGGGGACATTTCTGCAGTAAGGAAGTGGGAGGTGCCATAGCACTCAAGGACTGCCATAACATTAAGAACTAGCAAAAGGATTCACCTGCAATCAGCTTTATTTTCCTTTGTTTTGTTCAGTTGTCTATTTCTGTCTAACAATAGAATACGTTACTCCTTCATGAGAAATTTTTCCACTGCAGCTCCTTTAATTAAATGGTACTAGGTGGGTACCAATATAGGATAAAACTACTGCTAAATTAGATGTTCAGGGGCACACAGACATTCCAAAGAGCCCCAGGCAAAAATTGAAATTGTGCTTTTTCTAAATTGGGATTTATTATTAGTGTCATCACATAAAGCTCGCTCTGCCTGCTCAAAATATTGCAAACTGTCTTTCCTGCTTCCTTAGCCTCTTCTCCTGGGCAACCCTGGGCTGTATTTATGAGATACTTTTTTTTTCCTCTTCTTTAAACTTCTCCATTTCTTTTATCAAATTCGAAGTGTGGTCATTCCTGCAGAGACAGTGGAGCACATAATGGAATGGACACTTGTGGCTTGGTTTAATAATAACTGGGAGGACAATGTGAAGTCCATTTATAAATTATAGCAGCTTGAAATGCATTGTATATAATAGCTTGGGAAATACAGCAGATGCATTGCCCAAGTTCAAGAGCAATTGATTAAAATATTATCAAGAGAGACATACTTATGAGAGTGCCATTACTGAGTCAGGACTTAAATTCTGCTTTCTTGACTGCTGGATCCAACTGTTGTCTCTTATTTTCTATATGAATCATAAAAGCTATGTGAATGAGTTCCTCTTTCTCCTAGCCTGACAAAGTCTTATACCCTGATCAGTGACATGAGGTTTTATCAAGATACAGACAATAAATGAATTGCACAGTGAAAGGAGCAATCAGTAACTGTTGCATAGGTTTCACAGAGGTGGCATCACTTTTGGTGAGCATCAGCTCATTCATTTCATTGCTGGGCTATGCTTCCTGCTCATCTTTTAATTCCTTCTCATACTACCAAAAGTCTCTTATCTCCTCAATTACATATTGGCTTTAAAATAGTATATTAATAAGTATTTAAATGTTCTATAAAAATACAACCTTTATAGTTAATACTGTTCCTGCTGTCTCTGCTAGCTGACATATGTTGCTTGTTCTTTCTAGAGCTGAGGACAGTCTAACTCTTAGGATGAGACATGGACTCCAGTGCTCAAATAAAGCACACAAATGCAGAGGGAATTCCCCTGAGATTAGTAAACATGTTTCAGGGAAAGTGTACTGGTTATGGATTGCCCACCAACATCTAGCACTCACCTGTCCTTTCTTTCTAAGGTCAATTGAGCATGCAGTGACTTAGACGTGGTGTCTTACAGACCTCAGTGTCTGTAAAAAACCCTGTCTACAGATTCCTCTTTCAGATACCATTGTCCTTACCACCCCTGCAAGTATATGTTTTATTCCAAACCTTCATGACTGCTAATTTTGGGTTTTTTATACTGTTATGTCATCTATTTCTTTGGATGGCCTGCAGTTCTGAGAAGAATCTTTAAAGAAAACACAAACCAAACTAAGATCAGGCTACTGAATGCTGAACTTAGCCACTGAACAGCGTTTACATGCCAAGATTGGAAATCATGTCAGACATCACAGCTCTTTATGTCACACATGAGAAGAGTATAGGCTGCAAGAGTGAGAATTGGGTGCAAAACAGCAAAACTGCTGCAGGGCAGACAGGGAATGAGGGTTTCAAATTCACCTCCAGAATAGTCTAGCTCCTTGCATTAACCAACTGTGGAGTAAGTTTTATAAAACAATTATCAGACAAGGAACTGGAGCACATTTCTCTCTCACCTGGCTGCTCTGCTCTTGAAGCAACAAAATCACATTCTTCAATTTTTCTTTCTCCTTCTGACCAAGGAAAAGTCTGGAGATGGCTCTTTCCTGGCAAGAATAATGTACAACTGTCCTGCTTTGAGTTAGAACAAAACTAATTCTGTTCAGTGATTTTACTTCTCAGCTAAGTCTCTTCTAGGTAAGTGCACTTTCAACGTTAATGACATATTTTCACAGAGAGTGCCTGCTTCTAGAAGTTATAACACTTGGTGTGTATAGTTGCTACAAGGACTGGTGTGCAAAAAGGCTCTTACTTATACTTCCTCCTATGTAGACCAATGTCCCTGCTAAATCTTGTGTACCATGTTGTGTATGCAGTAAGTAAGAGTTCGCACCTGCATGGAGGAGTGGACAGGGCACGCGACCTTGAATTGACCAAGTCATTAAATTGACCAGTCATTCCATTTAATGTACATCAGATTTGGTATAAAGCTAAGGAATCACAAGGGTTAAGCTTCTTCGATGGCCACTGTCTGAGGAGGACTCTGTTGGTTCTACCTTTGAACCCAATTCATGAGTTCCTGAATTAAGTTGCAGAATCCAGCTCCTCAATTAAATTCCGGTCTGCTGAGTCCAGCCTGGTGCTTCCCCTGTGCCTGCCTACAGCATCAGTAGTGATATAATTGCCATCAGGGCAGATGGGTTCAATCTTAGTTTTGTATGTATTTATATATATTTAATGACATTGTTATTATTTTAATTGAAGCTGCTTTAGTTTTCCAATCCATATCTCTCTTTCCCTTATTCCCTTCTCTTCCTCTTTGGGAAAGATTTGGGTCAGTAGAGAGGATCTGTCATTCATCTAGTAATTGGCCCAGCCTTAACCCTTAACAGCAACTCACTTGTGAAGACACATTCCAGGGAAGTTGGATAATGGGTCATCCTCAACATCCCCAAGACAAATTCCATCTGAAAGAAGCTCTGAATCCTTTAAACAAAGGAAACATCGGATGGATTTTTACCTGAAAAAAAATGATCCCAAGTACATTTTTGAAATAAGAGGTTCCTTTTCCTTTGGGTGATTTTTTGCCTTGAGTATCTGTGCAGAGATTTAGAGAGGGATAGTACTTAAGGCGTATATGGGCCTGCTTTGCTAATTGCTGGCTCCTTTCAGGCTAGCTTCAGCACTGTTCTGCAAGGTTAATTGAATCCTTCATCAGCCTGGATTGGGTATCTACTTCATTGATAATGCCATACACTGTCAGGATCTGTACCACTAATATCTGATTTCTTACTCACATCTCCCAGTATCCTGCATAACTGCAGGGTAGTGGGAGACAGAGGCCTGAAGTGCAGCAAATGAGGGAGAGACTGAACTATTATTTCTTGAAAACATCCTGAGTATATCCTCAACCCAGGAATATACTGAATCAGGTTTGAAAACATGGTTTGTTCTTTTTTATTTCCTTAACTATTTACTCTGTCCAAGATGTGTATCCATAGCAAACTTAAATCTGTTGATGATGAGTGTACTCTTCTTAGTTATTTTTTATGGATTATACTGAGGTAATATGTTCTCGTTGTTAAGAAAATGAGGCAAAATTAATAACAAATATTAATTTTGATATCTAGGAAGAGATTCTTAATAACTATGAAAATTGTTTATTAACATTAAATCTTGCATTAATGTTTATTAACATTAAATCTTGCAACTTATTTACAAGGTTCAAAACGTATGGTTTGGAAATTTATACACACAGGGAACAGGCAAATCTGGAACACTTTAAGAGGTAACTAGCAAATGCAAACATTTTACTGGAAGAGAAGGTTTTAGCTGTCACTATACCGCTTGGGGTTCATTATCCTGCTTAGCCCCTAGATGGACGCAGGAAACTCCTTTCTGCTTATGGCAGAAGGCAATTAGTGATTACAAGAGGTTTTAAGTATTTACTCACAAAATATTATCAGACAGTACCCAAAGCATGTGGCAGGGTTGCTGTTGGTGGTCTCAAAGACGTTAGAGGCTTTGGAGTTTTCCCAGGCTCCTGGGTGCTGGAGAGAGGAGGCAGAGAATCTCTGACCTGGTCCTGACTCTCTGGATGATCTGTGTATCTCCAGGACTTCCCATCTTGGCAGGAGGCTTTCAGGTGCAGGCAGGATGTCTTGCCATGTGCAGTCTCAGCACAGTGTCACGCTGGTGCTGCAGGCCGAACACGGGGAGGCATTTAGAGGCTGATCCTGGTCGCTGGAGTTCCACACAGCTCAGGATGCAATGAGGTAGTAAGCAAGCATGGATGCAATGGCAGAGCACCACTTGTGCTACCTGCTCATCCCTTTTTATCCATGCAGCCCCAGACTAATGGGCCTTTGGACATAGATTAGCCAATCAGGATGGCACTTTGCCAAGCTTGACCATATTAGGTGAAGCCATGGCTTTTGTTCTCTTTCCTGCGATTGCTTCCCCCAGCATAGAAGGAGGAGGAGTAGAGGAACATGCCTGAGCAAGCCAGGACATGTATAAGCCCATTTTGGCCTATTTAGGCCTACCATGACACTTGTCTCCCAGCAGAAAAGTTAAAAATTGGTTAAGCTACATTCAGCTATTGAAAAAACAGGGAAAGTAGCACTTCATTTTAGATTTTCAAAGTGCTGGTTAACACTGCACTTTAGAGGTGCATGATCCTGGTCCAATGTATCATATCTAATGAATTCAGTTCTTTGTGGAAGGTAGGCAGGAGATTATCAGTCTGCATTTTATGTTTGGATTTAGCTAAACGCTGACTTCTCAGTATTGGCAAACCTGGATAAAATTTGCATATGTGCTAAAGAAAAATTTTAGGCACTTAAGACCTTTTCAAATAGTAAAAGGAGATTTCTTGAGCAAACTTTGATCTGAAAGTTGGCCTTCAGAATTACCTTCTTGAATACAGGCATCTCTGTTTTTACTGAGCGTGCTTTTAAATGCCTGACTTCCTTCTTTACTTCTTTTAGGTTTGTTTTTAGTTTTTATCTATTCTCTCTACTCTGCTCTCATCAGACCCCACCTGGAGTATTGTGTGCAGTTCTGGACCCCCCAACACAAGAAGGACATTGAACTGTTTGAGTGAGTCAAGAAGGACCACAAAGATGATCAGAGGGCTGAAGCAGCTCTGCTATAAGGACAGGCTACAAGAGTTGGGGCTCTTCAGCCTGGAGAAGAGAAGGCTTCCAGGATCTGAAGGGGGCCTACAGGAAGGGTGGGGAGGGATTATTTACAAGGTCTTGCAATGACAGGACAAGGGGCAGTGGGTTTAAACTGTCAGAGGGGAGATTTAGACTGGATGTTAGGAGGAAGTTCTTTGCAGTGAGGGTGGCGAGACACTGGCACAGGTTGGCCAGGGAGGTTATGGCTGCTCCCTCCCTGGAGGTGTTCAAGGCCAGGTTGGATGAGGCCTTGAGTGAGCTGTACTAGTGGGAGGTGTCCCTGCCTGTGGCGGGGGGGTGGGACTAGATGGTCTTTGAGGGCCTTTCTAACCTTACCATTCTATGATTCTATGATTCAATTTAGACCAACGTGGATTAACCTATAAATGAGTGCCTATAAATGAGTGGCTTAATACTCAGGCAGTGCTGCTAATAGCATTGCACTTGGTGTTGAACTAGGAGGAGAATGGCATCTGGATGGCTGTGATCTGGCACCAAGTTTAATTGGACAGCAGCAGGTCCTTGATTTAACAAGTCCTGCTGGCAGCACACACCTGATTCCCAGCATGACCAAAGGACATGCAAGGGAAAAAAACCAGATGATACTGTGGACTATAAAAAAGAAGAGAGACATTGCCACAAATATAAGTGAAAGCAAAGCTCATTTTTAAAAACTTTTTTATTTTAGTTTATTTTTCTTGGGAATTAACACGTAGGGATCAAACGTCAGTTTTATTTCAGGAGCTGCTAGCTGACAAATACTTTCTAGATTTTGAAATTTTTTGGCTGAGAGCTTGAATTTGTATCTTCTGTCTTGAGAAATCTTGGAACAGAACAGTCTTATTTATAGTGAATACTGGCAGAATATTGGACATATAATGAAGAATTATGCTACTTCTTTGAGTAACAAATAACTAGTCATACCACTTCCCCTACTCAATGCATGCATTTCACCAATGAACCAGTGAGTGTTTGATGCTAATTTTTGAGGTATTTTAGAGCCAGGCAAGGAGAAATTATAGCATAGACAATTATGGTAAACTGCCTCTAATCACCAAAGAGCTCTAAAAATTAGTTTGGTGGGCAAATCCCTGTTCTTCAACCATTTCACAGAATCACAGGTTCTTAGAGATTGGAAGGGACCTCCAGAGTCCAACTCCCCTGCCAAAAGCAGGATCACCTATGGTAGTCTGCACAGGAATGCATCTTGATGGGTTTTGAAAGTCTACACAGAGGGAGACTCCACAGCTTCTCTGGACAGCCTGTCCCAGTGCTCTGTCACCTTCACTGTAAAGAAGTTTCTCCTCATGCTGAGTTGGAACATCCTATGTTCAAGTTTGTGTCCACTGTTCCACCAAAAAGAGATTGGCCCCCTCCGCTTGACACCCGCCCCTCAGGTATTTATAGACATTGATCAGGTCCCTTCTCAGTCTTCTTCTTTTCTCAAGACTAAACATCCCAAGGTCTCTCAGTCTCTCTTCATAGAGGAGATACTCAAGTCCCCTAATCATCTTCATGGCCCTCTGTTGGACTCTTTCCAGCAGATCCCTGTCTGTCTTGAATTGGGGAGCCCAAAACTGGACACAGTATTCCAGGTGTGGTCTCACCAGGGCAGAGCAGAGGGGGAGAATAACCTCCCTAGACCTGCTGGACACACTTTACTTAATGCACTCCAAGATACCATTTGCCCTCTTGGCCACAAGGGCACATTGCTGTCCCATGGATAGCTTCTTTTCCACTAGGACTCCAAAGCTACAATTTGGCTATGGAATATAGGACATGAATAGAAAAATGTTTTCAGCTTTGTATCATGTATGTACATGAAAAAGTTAGTTCATTAAATATGTTTAGTTGATCATAGCTAAATGTGACACTCAGAATCTCCTGAATGTGTGTTTGTGTGTGTTTCTGTTTGTGTGTAAGACTTCTGAACCTGGTAAAATCAGAAAGGGATTCAAATGTACCTTGGGACATAACCTTAAAGATGGTCCATCCTTGTACCATAGTAGGTGACAAAATCCTTATTCCACCTATTTTCTTATCTTTTGCTACGATGTGGATTTTGTACGAGTTTGATTTTTATTTAAATTACTCCTCCTTATTTTATTTTTCCCCTCATCAGCCTGGTGTCTTGACTGTCTAGTTAAAAGACAGAAGTGCCAAAAGAACCAGAACTTATGGATTTATGTCTCTTGGTTAATAATTGAATTATAGAGGTCTTTTTTTTATCTCTGAATGTGCATGTGTTCGGGTAATGGAATGCAGGCTGGCACAACTGACAGCAGAAAAGGGCTGATAAGATTGTTAGCACCCTGAATGTTAATGCTGGGATCGTGGTCTCTCTCTTCAGCAGCTGCTACTTTCACATTTTCTAAGAGCCTAACTGAGATTTTAATCTTCTCAGTCACATTTGGTTCAAATTGGGCTACTTAGTTAAAAAATTACAAGGAGAGGGCACATAGCCTGTATTATATTGTTGTGGAATAGGAAACCAGACTAAAACCAGCAGGTGTATATAGGAGTCATTCAACTATGGAGAGCCTTCTTTGCCCAAACTTTTCCATGCTGTCTGCTGTGGATGAAGGCTGACATCTTTTCTCATGTATTGGTGAGGATAAAAATTAGATGAAGGAAGGGAGAAGAGGACTCCCTGGTTGCCCAATGAGGTTGTGGCTGCTCCCTCCCTGGAGGTGTTCAAGGCCAGGTTGGATCAGGCCTTGAGTGACCTGCACTAGTGGGAGGTGTCCCTGCCTATGGCAGGGGGTTGGAACTAGATGATCCTTGAGGTCCCTTCCAGCCTTAGCATTCTATGATTCTATGACTGTAGAAGGGTAAAAAGTTGTCAATTCCCTACCTGCTATTAAAGATCCACATATGCCTTTTCTTCTGCCTGCACTCTGCCTCTCTGTTCAAAGCTTCATTTCCCATGAATGGAAAGCATTATAAAAGTATATGGAAAGCTTCCCATGCAGGAAGCATTATGAAACTAGTTGGAAGTGCAACATGAAAGAAATGCCAATACCTCCAGCTTAGAGGTGTGATCTTCCAGTTGTTTGTATATTGCATCGAGAAGAAGCCTTGCTTGTAGAATTTAACTGATAGACAACAAAGAGAAGAAAATAACATTTTGCTAAATCATAAAACAGGTATCACAACCAAGCATCCTGTAGAGATGCACAGTATGGACTGTCCTGCATTAACACAGCCCACTCTTCCAAGCCCCCTTCCCACAGTCAGGTGAGAGGGAAAGCATCACAAAAAAAACCTCTTGCTTGACATAAAGAGAGTTTAATGAGATAATGATGCTCAACTACCTTAGCCTATTTGCAGCAAAATGCAGAAGCTGGAGCAGAATCCAGCAACCCCACCCTGGAATCAGAGCCCTGTCGTGGTAGGCCTAAACAGGCCTCTTGGGCTTGTACATGTTCTGGCTTGTGCAGACATGTTTTTCTGATGTTTTGGGGAGAGAGCGACCGTGGGAAAAGGGACAAAGGACCTGCTGCCACTAAGTCTGGGGTCCAGGGTCTGTCCATCACCTGTGGTTGCTAGGGGGCACATGATTGCCTTGTGCAGGGCCCGTGATCTGCCCAAAAAAGGATAAAGCAAGCCTATGGCTTCACCCAATATGGCAAAATCTTGGGTAACTGCCATTTGATTGGCTATCTTGTGTCCAAAGGTCCAATTGATCTTTGGGCTGTGTTATAAAGGAGCAGGGAACACGGGGTGCGTGCCTTCCACCATTACAGATGCCTGCTTGCATCCTGCCTGCTGCCTCCACGCATTCGCCAGCGTGATACAGTGAGACATCCTGCCTGTAAGAGCCTGCTTCCAGAGCCAGCCAGGATCAGGTCAGAGATTGTCTCCTCTTCCCCAGTGCTCAGGAGCCTGGAGAAACTTTAAAGCCTCCGGCAGCTTTCGGCCCGGCAACACGGGAAACCCCGCCACGTGCTTAGGGTATTATTTTCCTGTGATATATTTTTGTGAATAAATACTAAGCCTCTTGTAATCATTGATTGCCTTCTGCCATAAGCAGAAAGCTGCTTCTCGGGTCCATCTAGTGAACAAGCGGCGTACTGGCCGCAGGTGGTACATTGACCACAAACCTTCTCTTTTCCAGTTTGGTTCGAGTTTTGTTAATATATGTTGGTTATTTCCAGATCCTGTTATAACCTGTATATAGTTTCCTAACGTTGCAAAGAGCCTGTTACTATTGTTATTATTAAATGGTGGTAGGGGGTGGTGCGAGTTCCGATTGTTTAATATTAATAAATTACATATTAATATTTTTATAATACCGTCTCGCAGTACCTAATTACCCCTCCCCGACAAGCCCTACCAGAGGAAAGGGCTTACACCCCAAATCTGGAACCTCTCATGCAATGATCTGAGCTTCAAGCCCTATGATACTTAGCTCCAGCCAGCACTTTGATTTTAAAGGTGGCATGACATCAGCATGGTATTATCAGCAGCGGATTCAACTCAACCTGAGACAAGACAAAAGGAACTTATAAGAATAGTCTCAGCTGAAAATAATATTGTATACAGAACACTATCGAACTGGGAAAAAACCCACTATCATTTCAGTGGTATGTTGGTATGTTGATATTATTTCAGTGATAAAAATAAAACTAGTTTAAAAATCAATCGCAACCTATTTACCAAGTAAAACTAAACCTGTAAATAAGAATTAGATTAGTTTTAACAGTGGAAAATGTGAAGAATTTTGGCTTGGAAGACTTGCAAGAAAGTTGTCTTAAGTGTTTGCTAATTTGTTCTGTATGCTAAAATATTTAACATTTATGACAAGGGAAAATATGTGTCATCCTCTGACTGCTCATGAATTATTGAGCCTTTGGGGTAAGTGTCGGTCACTTGAGTCCCTCAAAAATTACATAGTCAAATAAGATTAAAAAATATATGTAATATAAAAATAATAGAATAGAATAGAATAGAATAGAATAGAATAGAATAGAATAGAATAGAATCAAATCATAGTATCATAGAATCATAGAATTACCATTCTATTACCAGGCTGGAAGGAGACCTCAAGGATCATCTAGTTCCAACCCCCTGCCATAGGCAGGGACACCTCCCACCAGCACAGGTTACTCAAGGCCTCCTCCAACCTGGCCTTGAACACCTCCAGGGAGGGAGCAGCCACAATCTCCCTGGGCAACCTGTGCCAGTG
>WBNM01026513.1:51667-74889 GCA_013399055.1 Ramphastos sulfuratus
AGCCCGTCCTCATAGCAGAGCTGCTCCAGCCCTCTGATCATCTTTGTGGCCCTCCTCTGGACCCGCTCCAATAGTTCCATGTCCTTCCTGTGCTGGGGGCTCCAGAACTGCACACAGTACTCCAGATGGGGTCTGACGAGAGCAAAGTAAAGGGGGATAAATATAAAATATAATGTAAAAAATATTTTAAAATAACATAAATAACATAGTCCAATGTATGTAACAGCCAAGGTGTGCATATTGTACCTTGTTACCTTCACAAATATGTCCAAACTAAAGGCTTAGTCATTAGAAAGCATCTGTATACATTAAGAAATCTAAATAATGATTATTTAGATACTTATACTTACTTATGTAGTAATGTATTTGGAAATTTAAAATTCTGGAAATGACCTAGTGCATGTTAAGTGAAAACTCTCTTAAAATGAATGTGTCCGTAGGTAATCCATTTTATATGTATTAGAAATGCAGAATGCAATACTTTGTTTAAGAGTTAAGCGCAAAGCCTTCGGTTAGTTACCTCAGCTCCATCTGTAGTCAATGGAGGGAAAGGGAAATCTCCAGAGAGTTATTCATCCCATGTGAAGTGTATGACTGGCTTTAAAACTGGAGAAAATGAGAAGATTTTCTCATTCTGAAGACATGGAATATTAAAAAAAGGTCATTGATCTTAAAGTAATACTTCAGACCTTCACCTTCAAAGCAGTACTTCAGACTGTGATGGTTTGGGAGTCGTCCCCCCCCCCAACTTTGTAAAATCACCAGAACTAGACTCAGATGGCTGGAAGTTAAGAGATGAAGCTCTATTTATAGCTTAGCACAATATACAAGCAGGTATATCCACAATAGACAGGAATATTTACAGAAATATACAAGTTAAAGGGAATACAGAACCACAACACCCCTCCCAGAAATCAGAGACCCTAGGAGGGGCTTCCAACCACCCTTCCACCTTCTCCCCACCCTATACCTTACCCCAAGGTTTGCCTTACGTGCAAGGTGAGTTTGGAGGATCGGCCAGGGGAGTTAGAAGGAAAGTGGTTAGTGAGGTTTCTTGGCAGAGAGGAGAAGGCAAGAAGCCAGACAGCCCGATAGTGTCTGCAAGCCCGAGTGTCTTATCTTTGTTTCGTATTCTTTTCTTATACATCCCAGCAAGCCTATGAGTGAAGTAGACATCACCATTGTTTTCTTTTCACAGCCTATAATTTTCTTCATTAAAATATTCCAATTAGCCTCAAAACAGCACACAGACACATGCTGATTTTTGTTGCAATGTTTGCAGCATTTAACACACAAGCATCTCAAGACATGTTTAGGCAGTGGCATAGGAACTGTGCCAGGTGAGGAATTTTCTACAGAATTTTGCAAATGGGCCAAGATATAGATAGCATTTATCTTTGAGATCCCTTTGCTCAGAGATACTTTGATTGGTTTATTGAGTTCTAAAAAATCCTTTTTTCTCCATTATTATTTAATCAAGCATACCACTAGCAAATGTATTCAATAGCAGTTTTACCATCTGAGGAGCATACTCTGATTGCAGATTCCCAGAGTAATGTATCCAAGATGCGATGTTATGACAACCGCCATTTTTATTTCATTGATTGAGGACAGTAATGAGGTCAGAACCATACATCTAAACCTGGTTCATTTAAGCCTTTAATGAGCTGTGTGATATGAAAGCTTTTTTTCATGTCTTGTAGTATAGACACATACTGTGCAGCAGGAAAAATACAGACGAGCAGAACAGCTGAAAGCACATAATCTCGAAAGGCTACAGAAATATCAGGATCATAGTAATATGTTGTGAATTTGCTAATCATTCAGGTAACATAAAGGAAATTTATGGCTGATTAAAGAGTTGCAGTGCAGTAACTTGAGTCTGCAATTCCATGTTAGCTCGCAGCCAGAAATTATTTAACATCGTCACTGGAGGAAGTTGGGTACAGCGAAATACTTTTATGGAGTTTGTTCCTGCCCACAGGTTGCCCTGTGTATGGTCAGGGATCCGCTGTGTGGAAACCTGTGGAGATACAGATCATAGAATCATAGAATCATCGAATAGTAAGGTTGGAAGGGACCTCAAAGATTATCTATCTCCAACTCCGTGCCATAGGCAGGGACACCTCCCACTAGTACATGTCACTCAGGGCCTTGTCCAACTTGGTCTTGANCAGGACCTTGCGCTTGTCCTTGTTGAATTTCATGAGATTGGCTCATGCCCACCTCTCCAGACAGTCCAGGTCCCTCTGGATGGCAGGAGATCAGGAGAGTGATGCTGCAGTCTAATTTAAGATACGATTGAAGAGATAGGGAATACTCCTAGAAAGACAACTGAGAGCAGGAATCTTCCAGTACAGGGAGAGAGCAGGAGTTTTCCAGTGCAGGGAGAACAAAGCTGTGGAAAGTACCTTTGTGCAACAGTCTGATGTGTATGTTTTTTTTTAATTTATCTCTTTTCTTAGGCCTTTTAAAAATACAGTTTACTCTAAAATCATAGACATGCATGGTTTTTTTAATCCATTAAGAGACAAGTGTGTTCCCATGCCAGATACACGTGGATGTGACTTTTCAGGTGTATCATGGACAAGAGGAAATGGTTTAGATTGGATATTAAGAAAAAAATCTTCACTGAAAGTATGGTCAGACTTTGGAACAAACTATCCAGGGAGGTGGTGCAGTCCTCATCCCTGGAGGTGTTCAAAGGATGGATAGGCGTGGCACTTTTGGTCATGGTTTAATGGCCATGGTGGTGTTAGGTTAGCAGTTGAACTAAATGATCTTAGAGGTCTATTCCAACCAAAAAAATGGTAATGATTCTGTGATCTTTTACAGGAGTGCTTTCCTTTGGTTTGTGGTTTCTAATGAGCTGTCGATACTGTAAAACACTTTAGACTATAGTAGTTGGCAGTGGAACCACAGATGAGCGTGACTGTTTTAAAAGCTTCTCTTAAAACAAGCCTTCTCCTGGTACCTTGCTTCAAACCACTGAATCTCTGGGATTGAAAGCAGTATTTGAAATTGATCACAGCTAAAAGAGTTACGATTCAGCTGTATTGTGTAGGCTAAAACCAGAAAAAAAATATATAGAAATTAGTTTTAGTATTTGTTTTTATTTAGGCCCTTCAACTATATAGTGACTATCCAGAAAGTCTATCAAGCCCAGCACCCTGATGGTTCCATTCACATTTTCCAAATCTTGTGAAAAACAACACCAGAAATTAATTTTAGTTAGCTGACAGTTGACAGTATAATTTCTCCTTATCTAAAAGTACTGAAATTCCAGTTCTAGCAGTTATAATAAAAAATGAATAATAATTGAAAAAAAAAACAAAACCCAAACCTCCCAGGCATAAACGCTGTTAATGTCACATCTGCACATGTTTGTCTATAATTAAAATAATATGTTTTAAAAAAAAATATTCTTTATTATCTTCTTTCTGTCTTCTAAGGAGATCACAATCACCTTACCTGACATTTTTTCCATCAGATTGATATGATATTTTTCTTTAACTCATCTTTACACTACTTTTATCTTTTTTTTTTTAATGTGCTTTAGGTAGATCTTTTTAGTATAACTTCTTTTCCTCTGAAGTGTCTTTTGTAGCATGGAGATCAGATTTAAAAAACTAACTCATATTGATGAATGAAGGACAACTGTTTCACCTATTTTCATTTGGTGATATACTGTAATGCAGGTCATGTTAACTGTTTCTGCATTGTGATTGCATCACATCTCCATCCCAAAATCTGGTTTATACATCTGTAAATATTCTCATTAAGTCAACATCACTTGGACTGGATTTAGGTAGATAACATGTTCCTGTGTTTCACTACCCTCATTGTGAATATTTTCTGCCTTATATCTACTGTAAATCTCTTTTAGTTTAAAACCATTTCTTTTGGTGATATACTGTAATGTACATCATGTTAACTGTTTCTGCGCTGTGATTGCATCACATCCCCATCCCAAAATCTGGTTTATACATTTGAAAACATTCCTATCAAGTCAAGAGGTGCTTGAACGTGTCCAGAGAAGGGCAACGAGGCTGGTGAGAGGCCTCGAGCACAAGCCCTATGAGGAGAGGCTGAGGGAGCTGAGATTGTTTAGCCTGCTGAAGAGGAGGCTCAGGGGAGACCTTATTGCTGTCTACAACTACCTGAAGGGTGGTTGTGGCCAGGAGGAGGTTGCTTTCTTCTCTCAGGCAACCAGCACCAGAACAAGAGGTCACAGTCTCAAGCTGNAGATCGTCTGCCTCCTTTCTCCAGCGCCCAAGTAGCCTGGGGAAACTCTAAAACCTCTGACGGTTACCGACAGCAACCCTGCCACAAGCCTTGGGTACTGTCAGACAATACTTTTTACGAGTAAATACCAAAGCCTCTTGTAACTATTAATTGCCTTCTGCCATAAGCAGAAAGTTGCTCCTTGTGTCCATCTAGTGAGCAAGCGGCGTAACTGGCCGCAAGCGGCATACTGGCCACAAAACCTTCTCTTCCAGTTTTAAATTGAGTTTGGTTAAATTATATATTTAGTAGTTATTTCCAGATCCTATTATAACCTGTATATAGTTTCCATAACGTTGCAAAGAGCCTGTTATTATTATTAAATGGTGGTCGGGGTGGTGCAAGTTCCGAATATTCAATATTAATAAACTCTATATTAATATTTTTAAAATATCGTCTTGCAGTAGTTAATTACCCCTTCCGCAGCACTCTGATACTGTGATACTGTGATACCTGCATGATAGGTAGCATGTTCCCATGTTTCACCACCCTCATTGTAAAAATCTTCTGCCTTAAATCTATTTTAGTTTAAAACCATTACCCCTTGTATTATTGCTGTGATCCCTACTAATGCCTCACTTAACCACGGTAGCCTTGAACCAGGGCACACTTAGGCACCGAGGGAATTCTTCTAACATCTAGTTGCCAAATTCATTTCCACAGTGTATGTCAGGAGAGAGGTCTTCCAGAAGACTTTGTGTTTTGTTCAGAGTCAGTACTTTTTTTTTTCCTAGGAATCCCAAAAAGTAGCTTTGTTTACACACTTCAGTTTGCTGCTCCAGAATGCGAAGTGACAAGTTATCTGATCAGAGTGGAGAAGGAATTTGTAAAGCTTTGGCAAAGCCAATCATTTCCTGCTTTTTTTTATGTTTAATTTCAGCCTGAAATGAAATACCTGAACAATTTCTGCATATGTGAACAGCAAACCTCAATCAGATTATGGGTGAAAGATTTTTTTTTGTTGAAACAATATTGGCAAAATCTAAACTTCCTGAAAGTAGGCAATGTCATAGAAAGTGCAAGTGCTGAAACTTCCCATCTCCTGTAAATAACTTCAAGATTTGGCTTTTAGCAGTGTTTCTAGAAAGAAATAGCACAGAACTCTAATGACAGTGCCATTAGCATAATGCAGATTATAATTGGATACACATTATAGTGGCTTCACACTGTGATAAACTGTTCAGATTAGGATTATTGTGGGTTTAGAGGTTTTGAATTCTACAAAGGTTTACCATGGTAGTTAGCTGCTTTCTGTGACAGATTTTAAAATGGATTTGCTAAAATTTAGCAGGGACAACTGAAACAAAAGATGTTCCTTTTTTATGCAGATTGCTGTTACTTGATATGCCGTTTATACGTTTGTAATAGTGTCAGAATAGTAGACCAAGAAATAGATACTCTCTGTTTTATATGTTAAAATTAGTGTATGCCAAATCTCTTTTAATAACACTACCTCTTAGACATAACAAGACTATTACAAGGCTGCCGTTGATGACTTGTCCACCTTCCAGGTCCTTTGAACCTGCTTTTAACACATGGATATGTATGTAAATAGGTACAAGAAGAATCCTTCCTGTTTTGGTTGAGAGAGAGAGAGAGAGAGAGAGGGATGAAGGAGCCAGACCGACGGGTGAACAGACAGGTGGTTCTGATATCACATCGTTTGTGTTTGATAGTCACATACTCTCCTCCACCAATATGCCATATAATTTTTAATGTGTTCAGCATAATAATGAGTTAATGCTGTTTAATACACACAGAAATGTCATTTATGTTCTTTCCTCAGATACTTTCTCACAGCATTTTAATTTAGTTGTTTATCATCCCCTTGAGTTCTTTAGAAACCAGTATATTTTCAGCTGCTATTAATCACTTCCATTTTGTCTTCAGATTCCTCCTGTGTTTTTCAATGGACATCCAAAAACCCATCACAAAGTTTAATAGCCTCATGAAAAAACTGGGTACTGTACAAAGCAATTAATTTCTACGTAGTGACATCTCCACCAAAGTGATACTTCCTAGGAGAAGACACCACAATTCTTATGCAACTAAAAAAATTTAAATGAAAATACAAAGGTTTTCTTATTAATAATTTGTTGTTATTTAGACAAATTTATGGCATGCTTATGGGAAATAAAGAAAACTTTAATTACTTGCTAACAACAGTCTATTACTAGACTGTGCCTCCTGAATAATCATGTCCAGTATCTACTACAGTCAGAACATATTACACTCCCTTTCATAAATATATTCAATTGTATTTTAAAAATAATTGACAACTTCTGTTCCCTTACATTTTTTTATCCTTCTTACGTACCCCATTCACCCATGTACTGCCATTTTCACTTCATCTGTCATGGGTATTGGACAAAAGTATTCCATATAGGGTGAATTACAAAATAGCACAGAGCCCAGGTTCTTCTTCTTTTCTGAATTTCTGCACCATGTACTCTTAGGATAGTACTGTACTCTTTTTTTTTTTTTTTCCTGTTGGCTTCATCATCTCATTGGCACCTCTTAATCTTCTGGGTTGCATTTCATGTCTAATCCGAGTCACCTGAAAGGTGAGGTGAGCATGCTATCTTAAACAGTTGTTGAAGTGGAAATAAAGACAGGCATCCAGTTGTGTGATTCATTCCAGCTCAGATACCAATTCTAGTTCAATATGAATCATGAGCTAAAGATACTCTCCACCAACTGCAGAGAGATCCTCAATGACTGGTTTAGACTAGATGTCTTTTAGATATCTGAACTGGGTTAAGTTGTATGTGTTAGTCTGTGATGGCTTACACACAAAGACTTATTCTTGCTTTTCCTGGTAACAAAAGAGTTCCTTTGTACAAGGAGACAGTAGGTTGGTGTGAAGTATTATGCCAACCACAAAGCTATGTAAGAGCCAGAAAATCGTTGCCTTTAGTCTTTCATCCCTCCACCCTTTTCACAAGGCCGTGCCATACCAGCTAGGCTGAGATTGTCAGTCCCTTGAAAACATGATTGCTGTCAGGTTTTGAAGTAGAACACTACTGCTTTAGTAAAATGAATTCTTCTGTCTATACAGTTTCCCTCCAAAATTAGTCATGGGATAAAGTGGTGGATTTAACCTAAAATGACAGCCTGCAAAGAGCTGCATGGGAGGATCGAATGCTGGTATCTCAGCAAAATTGAGACAGCAGGCTTCTTTCTATGAAAGCTGTGAAGAAATACCAGAAAGAAGTCGTATTAGTAAAAAGTTAGAAACCCTTCTTGGTATGCACATCCTGAATAACTGAATTTAAGAATAATCTACATCTAGAACTCTCCAATAGTTTTCACATTTCTCCAATTTTTCGGTCTTAGTAATATTTCATGTTGCAGAAACAGTGATGCAGTGGAAGCTCTAATTTTCCCTAGTGCACTATATAGTATTGCCAACCTCAAATACAGTCTTTTAAATGATTGTTAGAGTGTTTTAAATTAACTATGATTTTTTTTTTCCCCTCTCTCAGTAATTCATTCTTGTCTTTATGAGCCTGGCAGCTTGCTTAAGCATGGCCAGATGATTAACTAGCTTCCCAATTAACATCAGCATTTGATAGTTAAATGGTGATAATACATTGATAACCAGTTTTAGTGTGAAACGACCTTGCAATATTTACACATAAACCACCTTTCTATGTACCTGACAATGCGTGCTGATTTGTGGCTAATTGGAATATTTTAATGAAAATAATTAGATTATAGGCTGTGAAAAGCAAACAGTAGTGATGTCTACTTCACTCATAGGCTTGCTGAGATGAACACAAACATAGATAACACAGAGTCTCGTCTCTGTCTCTCTGGGAGCTTCTGGCCTTTCTGCTGTGTAACCTAACTAACCACTCTGCTTCTAACCCCCCTTGCCGATCCTCCAAACTCACCTTGCATGTAAGGCAAACCCTGGGGTAAGGTATAGGGATGGAAAGAAGGTGGAAAGGTGGTTGGGAGCCCCTCCCGGGGACTCTGATTTCTGGGAGGGGTGTTGTGTTTCTGTATTCCCTTCAACTTGTATATTTCTGTAAATATTCCTGTGTGTTGTGTATATATCTGCTTGTATATTGTGCTAAGCTGTAAATAGAGCTTCAGTCCTTAACTTCCAGCAGGCCGAGTCTAGTCTGGGTTATTTTATANTCTCTCCCCAGCCTTCCTGTAGCCCCCTTCAGATATTGGAAGGCCACTATAAGGTCTCCTCAAAGCCTTCTCTTCTCCAGGCTGAAGAGCCCCAACTCTCTCAGCCTGTCCTCATAGCAGAGCTGCTGCAGCCCTCTGATCATCTTTGTGGCCCTCCTCTGGACCCGCTCCAACACTTCCATGTCCTTTAAAGTATTTCTATCAAAAGCTGAAATATTTTAGAATTTGGGGGGGGTGGAAGAGTTTCTGTCTTTGTATTTGAAACATTCATTAGATGTAGAAAGAATTTCCTGCTAACCATGAACATTCTTCATAATATTTAAGGTGTGAAGACTTCACAGGCTTTTTGTTACCTACCAACAGGAACTGCAGAAGGCAGTGTTAAAGTTGGTGCCTAATTTCTTGCTGTGAGAAGTGTTATTAGAGACAAAAGCTCTAAGTACAGTCAGATCTGAGTACAGAATATAATTATTTTTGGTGACAGCATTTTGAGTATCTGTTAGCCTTAGAGAAGTTTGCGATAAAGTAACTTTAGAAAATAAACCAGCATAATTCCAGTTTATCTAGTTTTCATGTCATTTATTTATCCTGTTTATCCTGTAACAGCAGGAGATATTTGATGTGCTGTTATTTTGATTTAATCTGGGAAATGCTGCTGCTATCTATACTATGCTAAATTTCCACAGGTTTGGAAATACTCAAAGACAAGCACACAGTTGAAAAGAAACTGTAGCTGTGTTTTTTGAATGTTTCCTGCTCAGATGATGGTAGGAGTTCAAGATACCAAACTTTCATGATTAGTGCCTATCAAATGAGTTACAGAAACTGATGATGACTGTAACTGCAGCCATGTGGGCCAGCAGGACTATGCTTGTGAAGTAAAACACAGAAGCTTAAACCAGAAGCACTTACCTTTCTAACTGGGTGAACAACACTTATTTTAGGGCCTTAATGTCTTCTGCCAAGAAGCGCTCAGGAGGTGAGCAACATCAGTAGAAACTGGGACAGAAGAAGGCTGAAGTGCTGCAGGCATCCTCATGGCCATAAACCAGTAAATTTTCTGATGAGCCAAGTCTTTGTTTAAATCACCTTGGAGCAGATGGTGTGAATTTTAGCTTCCGATACCCGAGTAAATTAATTTCTTCTGACTTCCCAGCAGTTTTCAGGTGCCAGCTTCTACTACCTGACTTTTTATGTGGTGTCTCTTGCTGAAACAGAGTGAAAATAGCCCTTCAAACCTTAGTTTAACTAGCATGAGTAAAATGTGATGGGCTGAGTTTCAGCCTGTGCTGTGTGAGGCTGGTGAGATCTCTACTTGCTGGTCTTTCCTGCCAGTGCCGATCCCATGATCACCATTTCTTCACTGCTCTTGCTACAGAAGATTAAAGCTAATGTGAACTCTCCTGTCTCAACTAAGTACAACTGCATACAGCATGTAGAAGTGTTGCTGGTCCTGTGTCATTAGCTTGTCTTTCATAATACTGTGGTGGAGAAAATTGTATTAATACATGGATAGTTGATATTCATAGGATGCGATCCAGTTTCTGCATCAGAAATGATTTATCCAACTTCCATGGAAGCTCAGAATTTTTCTGTTGTTAATTGACCTTTGCCATGTGCAGTTAAAACGTTGTGCCTGAGTTGGGTTGTTGTGTTTGTTTTTTGTTGTTGTTGTTTTTCCTAATGTGGTGGTGTGTATGTCTCATTCTTTTTGTTATTGTTTGTATTGGGTTTTTTTGGGTGTGTCATTGGTTTTATGTGTTGGTTTTGTTGTTTTGGGTTTTTTTGTTCAGGGTTTGTTGTTTTTTTTCCTAATGTGGTGGATGTCTCATTCTTCTTGTTGTTGTTGTTTGTTTTGGGGTTTTTTTGGTGTGTTGTTGGCTTTATGTGTTGGTTTTGTTGTTGGTTTTTTTTTTGGTTTTTTTTTTTTTTTTTTTTGTTCAGGGTTTGTTTTGTTTGTGTTTTTTTAATGCTTAAAAAAAATTCATGTTTTATGTCCCAGTGGTCTTTTATATTTTCATTTTAGGCCTTTGTGATAGGGTTAAAACTAACCCTCAAAATAAAAATCACCAGAGAAGTTCAGAAGATTTGGAAGCAAATGAAGCTATGTATTTACAGCAAGCTAAAAATCTAGAAGCATGTAATACAATGCATATGATGAAAACATATTTACATGTATTTGCAATTATTTACTACTATATACAATTGAGAAATAACACCAGAAAACCCCTCAACTTGTTCCCCCATGCTGCTGGACAGAGGAGCAAAGGAATAGCTCTCGCCCCAGAGAGAAATCAGGCCCACTGCTATCTACTCAGCCAAGGTTAGTGTAGCCATGCAAGATCAGTCAGCTGCAGTCAGGGCGAAGAAGCGAGTGAGAATCATAGAATCATAGAACAGTAAGGTTGGAAGGGACCTCAAGGATCATCTAGTTCCAACCCCCTGCCATAGGCAGGGACACCTCCCACTAGTACAGGTCACTCAAGGCCTCGTCCAGCCTGGCCTTCAACACCTTCAGGGAGAGAGCAGCCACAACCTCCCTGGNTGGATGGATCCCTGCCCTCTAGCAAGTCGATTGTGCCACACAGCTTGGTGTCATCTGCAAACTTGCTGAGGGTGCACTCCATTGCTCTGTCCATGTCACTGATAAAGATGTTAAAACAGCATTGGTCCCAGCACTGACCCCTGAGGGACGCAACTTGGCACTGGTCTCCAGGTGGACATTGTCCCATTGATCACCGCTCTCTGTGTGTGACCATCCAGCCAATTCTTTATACAGAAGCGAGAGAGTAGTTTATACAACAGGCTTTTATCCTAAGCAGCAAACAAATGGAGTGGTATAGGCTTATCTGTTGTTGTTCTTCTGTATCCAATACAATTCTTTATAATTTCAAATGAAGTTAAGAGTGTTAACTCTAAAACCACTACAACCATGTTCTTAGTATTTAGTGTTTGATATTGCTGTTTTATGGCAACGTGAGAGCACTTCAAAACAACTCATACTTGTGAATGATCAGCTACTCAGTCATCACTTGTTACACAGTTAATTGTGGATATTTGAAATGTAAAGTGCACATACAGGTTGGTGGAGATAAGAGTCCAAGGAGTGTTCTCTGCTTTCTTCATATGGTGGTGTACTGACCAGACATGGTTTTAGGCTTTAATGACATGCAAATATAGGTTGTTTTTTTTTTTGCAGCTGAAAAAGGGACTGATGATGCAGGCCACAGAGGTCTAAGGGCAGAGTTTTTCTAGCCTTCTTGTACCTGCATATGGGTATTATGGGGGAGGTTACTGAGATCCCTTCTTGTCCTTGTTAAAGCAAATCCTAGCAGACCTGAGACTCCAAATTCAGTGCTTCTCAGTCTTAATCTTCTAACCTCTATTAGGTCTTACATCATACCTAAGCTGAGATAAATCTTGGCCAGCTTGGTGTCTCAATGTCCTATATTTCCAGTGGTCATTTGTATTTTTAGCTACATTTATGTGACAGTATTATTCTTTCCTTATTTTTTTGTGTCTTCAGAAGAGCATCAGAACAAAAACAAAACCCCAAACAAGAAAACAAACCCAACAAACAAAGAAAAAACCCACCCCCCCAAAAAAATCCTTTACACTGTGCATCATCCTTTGCACTTTAAATTACCTTCATCAGATTCTTGATAAGATTTGTGAAATCCTTCATTCCAACATTACTCCTATAATGGTTTCTTTTTTTTCTGATTTTTTTCTTCTTTATTTTTTGTATTTTCCTAGAACATAGGTTTTGAGATCAGATAATATAGGCAAAAGTTATAAATCAGAATCCCCAAGTTATTAAATTGTAGTAAACTTCTGTGTTTGTAGTGGGTCCTTTTTATACATGTTTGGTGTGTTTTTTCCTTTTAATAAGAAAGATTTGTCCTTGTAATAAGAATGATTCTTCTTTCAGGTGGAAGTTGAGTCTTGAACAATTCTGTACAAATGGATATCTAAGGAAAATACTAAGTCATGTAAGAATTGTGATGATACTGTGTAAGCTTAAAGCACCGAAGGTATTTTGTGGTCTGTTTGAAATATGTTTTACATTTGCACTCTGCAAATTTGCTGTCTTTGTGTAGCAGCATAACAATAATAGATAAAAGTGGAAATCTAAGGTTTGCAGACCAGATTATTCTCTTAATCAAGGTATTTTAAATTTGGATATTTGTAAGAATTCATATAATTTAAAGATGTTCAGTCATCTACAGAACGTAATAGAGAGATTGGACTTCCTCTGTCAGACCATAGGCTCCAGTACAGGTTTTCTGACTGAGCCCTTTTGAATCAGGGCGTGTGTGTTTTAGCCTTAAAATGTTGTAATGAGGATTTTTTGGGCCTTTTTTTTTTTCCTTTTTCTTTTTTATCCTTTGAGGCAGAATGACATTTCTGACATATAAAGCATAGTAGATAAATGTAAATATTTTTATCTGTTAAGGAAGGGGTTAAAGATCTTTTGGCACCGAAGACCATTTTTTAAAGACTCCTTTGTTCCAAGTATGTACTTTAACATAATAAATGAGTTAATTTTTTGTATTATAAAGGGAAGAAGTTAAGATTTAAAGTTTTAAGTGGACTATTTTGTAACATACCATCAGCAGTTTAGCTTCAACAAATTACTAGGAGTATTTCTAGATAGGCATACCGTATTTGCTAAAAATGTGTTCAAATTATATGGTAGGCTACATTTTGGGATTTTTTTTTTCATAAATAATACTACTTATAGTAATTATATTCCTATATTACTGTAAAATCAAACTTTTTTTCTTATGTATTTGATTTACTCAAACTAGGTACTTTAAACATGCAATACTACTTATAGAAATTATATTCCTACATTACTGTAAAATTAAACTTTTTTCTTTTATATTTGATTTACTCAAACTGACTAGGTACTTTAAACATTGCAATTAAACAGTTTGGTGGTGGAGGTTTTTTTTGTTATTTTTTTTTTAATGTGTACAATTTAAGCCAAAAGTTGGAATGATTCCCAGTCCTCTTTGGTAGATGTGTATAAATATAAAGCTTAATGTGTATAAATTCAAAAGCTTAAACTACAACGCTGGAAAAAAATGCTTTTTGAAAGATTTCAACCCTGACATCATGTATGTGTAGTTGCTTTAAATAAAGTTACATGTAAAAGGTGAAAAAATAAAATGCAGGAAATCTGATGTCAACACTGATGCCTTGTATTTGTATTTCTGTGATATTTTCTATTCAGTTATGTGAAAGCAAACTTTTCTTGGAGATTGTGCCCATTTTCCAGGAATTCAGGCTGCCTTCTTTAAGAGCCAATTACTAGGAAAGTATCAACCCATTGCATTGGTCTAGCTCTTGCTGACCTTTCTACTTACTTTTATCTCGGTTTCAATTTGACCTGAAGAAGGCAAAACAGATTTTATAACGTGATTAAGAGGAAATTATATTGGGGGAGTGGGAAGATTATATTACCTGGAATGGTACCAAGATAAATAAACACACTTCTGGTACTAATTTTTTTTTTCTCCCGTTAGCTTTCACTACTGGATGATTTGTGTCTTACAGTTTAAATAAACAAACAGAACAAAAAAACAACCAAAAAAACCTGCAGAAACCCCCCCTCCTAACAAGAACAACAAAAAAGCCTCTAACTGCAAGTTCAGTTATGTTCATTGTGTACTACAATAGCAGTAGTCATTGGTTGCAGTTACTGCTTTTAGGCAATAGGCAGGGATCTGCTACCATCTCTCTTGGTCTGATACAAGGTTGAGAGCACAACTGTTAATTCAAGTCAGTGCAGGGAAATTGAAAACTTCCCTTTCTTAATTTCAGTCACTGTGAGCTCTGTGGAAGTAATTTAACCTTTAAAAAACTTCTTGTTTGGATTGATTATATACAAATAAACTAAACACTGATTTTCTTGAATTGCTTAAAGTTGTAGCTTTCCCTTTTTCCCAGCATGCGTGTTGAAGAGGACGTTAAACTCTCAGGATTTTAAGCCATCACACATAGCAAAATGGTGCACGGGGCCAAGGTGATGTATTAATGGCTAGTCTGACATAGTTGGGATGGCTTTGGTGTATTGAACATACTTAATCCCACTTGTGGGCACACAGAATGCCTATTCCTCCCTGCAGGACTCTGACAGTGGGCCTGAAAAGCACCTGCTGCTATTTGGAATTTCAGTGTAGTGTGTTTAAGTAGAGAGCTCTCAAATTGTTTTAAGGATTACTATTTTCTACAAATGGTGCTCCCTAAGAGTTGTAATCTGCAGATGTTCATTTTCATTTTGACAGGAGTGGTTTGGTTTTCTACTCTGCCTCCTAGCATATGATTGAAAATTCAATATTGATTGCGTTCAGCTTCAGATTAAATGGCTAAACACCTAAGTGTGAACTAGAGGTCCAGGCTCTCCATATAGCAACACTGTTTTAGGCAAACCAGAGTAGCCAGGAGCACTATTTGGTCCACATTACACTTGACACACCAAATAAAATTCACTTGGCTGTAGTGGTCCCATCTGAGATACCCTGCTGGCTTGCAGATGCTGCTCCAGAAGGCTACAGGTGTCACATCTGCCAACCCTACTGGAGTAGTTTGGATGTCCTATATATATTTAGATGACACAGGGCTCCTGTGCAGGCAGCTAAATTAATCACCTTTGGTCAGCTGAGTAATTCTTAACCTAGGGTAAGTTACAAATTTCTAGACCACTACGATTAGCAGAATCTCTGTCTCAGTGTGCATACAGTTTATTAACTAAAGCCAAACCAATTTTTAATAATTGATTTCTACCCTCTCATTGCTTTCCACAGAGAAGAAATGATACACATGCCTCATTTGTAACTATGTTTGGTATAATTCAGTCTTTGTGTACTATCAAAACAAAAATTACTGCTGGTAGAGTGAGAGAAGTGAAGCTCCCTATACCACCTATGCTGGCCCATCTTTCCCCTAGAACCAGGATGCAGATTAGGAGTTATTTGGGGAAGACCTATTTCATACGTGGTGGCTAGCTGTAATGCAATCATGGTGGCACTCATCAGGACTGGTAATATCCTAGTACTGCTTGCATTGTTTATCAGCATAGCTTGGCTCTTTGACAAAGAAAGAACTTCTTTTGTAACCATGGAAGTCCTGCATATCCTTCAAATAAAATTATTTTAAAAGCGGTATTGCCAGAATAAGTCAAGGTCATCAATAATCCTCTGCTTCTATCTAAAAAATTAAATACCAGTGTTTGGAAGAGCTATAATGTTGATAAGCATCTAAACCTTGCTATATATAGCAACTCATACATAAAAGTACTGCAATGAAAGTATCAAAGTGAGACAGAATGAGCTGCCATTACCTTGTTCCGACAGATACTAACGATACTAGTGACTGATAGCAACGATAATATTTTCAATTTTTAAAGCCTTTTTTTTTTGGCAAGTAGTTGTTGCATACTTATGTGGAAACACTGCCTGTCTCTTAAATATCGTCTCAACAGTTTTGACTAGGGGAAGAAAAGGATTTCCAAGCCCTGAAAAAGCATTTGGGAACACATAGCTCAAAGTAGAATGAAGTCAGGGTAATCCTCTGTCCTTTATTATGCAGCAGGTCAGATTAGAGGATCACAAAGATCTTTATGGCTTTATAATCTATGATTAACATACTAATTTTTAACTGTGTGCTTTGGTCCAGTTCTTCTCAACAATACATACAAGCATGCCTTTGTTTGGAGCAGCTGGAGCTGAAGCAAGGGGTTAAAATTGGATGGATTTTGAAGTGCTTTGCAGGCTGGAGCTTGGGTACTGATATCCTGCACTCTCTTTCAGACTGTTTGCAGTGAAATGTCATGGTGGTCTTCGTGCCTTCCAACCTTTATTTTAAAGATAAAAAAAAAATTGTTTTTGAAGGTAAAAGTATTATGGTTATAGTATTTTTTCTTTGCCTAAAGAAACATTTTTCTTAAGAAATGCATTAAAATAAGCTTTATTTAGATGGAATAATCTACATATCCTTCAGTTTGTTGGTTTGTGGTTTTTTGTTTGTTTGGGGGGTTTTGTTTTGTTTTTAATTTTACATTTTTGTAGAATCATAGAGATTGGAAGGGACATCAAGGATCATCTGGTCCAATCTTTCTTGGAAATAACATGACCTAAACAAAATGGCCCGTCCCCCTGTCTAGGTGAATCTTAGAAGTGCCCAGTGTCGTGGGGTACATCACTTCTATGGGGAGATTATTTCAATGGTTGATTGTTCTCATTTTGAAAAAATTGTCCTTCTGTGTTCAGTCAGAGTCTCCTCAGCAGTAACTTGTACCCATTACCCTCCTCAGGAGTAACTTGTACCCATTACCCTCCTTAGCAGTAACTTGTACCCATTACCCTCCTCAGGAGTAACTCGTACTCATTACCCCATGTCTTTCCCATGTGACTTCTTGTAAAAAGACAGTCTCCATCTTTTTAGCTACCCTTTAAATACTAGAATGTGGTCTTCTGTAAGCCTTGTTTACTCGAGGCTGAACAAACCAAATTCTCTCAGCCTTTTCTCATACAGCAGGCTTCACGATCCTCTGATCATCTTCATGACCTTCTCTGGACTGTCTCCTCTGGCCTCTTTGTATAGTGAGCACCAAAGCTGGATACAGTCCTCCAGGTATGGCCTAACAAGCTCTCAGCAGAGTAGGATAATGACTTCTTAATTTCTGCTAGTGATGCCTTTGTTGTTGCAACCCTGCAGGGTCTGCTGGCTTTCTTTGCAGCAGCAGCAGCAGCACACTGGTTGCACATAATTAGCTTTTTGTCCACCAGGATTCCAGGTCTCTTTCCATGGACCTGCACCCCAGCCTGGTGGATCCCAGCATTAAATATGCTAACCCTTGAAGAATGTATCTTTGACAGTAAATAAAATGAATTTTCTGGCTTATAAAATGCACCTAATTTTCCAACTATGGCTTGGTGTCATTACTTCCATTACAAAGTGCCTGTGGCAACAATAATCAATACATTCGTAGAAGTGTGTCACAACTTGAAAAGTACAGGGAGAGAAAGAATAAATAGGTACACCTATAGTAAAAGTGATCTGCATCCTTCTATAAGAAGGATTCATCTTTCCATCTCTCATCCCAGTTACCTTTGGTACTGTAGTTTATGTCTCTCCAAATGTTTCTACTACAAGTGTTGCAAATGTAAGTCATAAGATCAAAACATTTCTTTCCATTTGGAAAGTTTCTGTCAAGTTTTCTTGTAGTTATTTGTTATTCATACATCCAATAACATCTTCACAGGCTGTTTTCATCACTCTTCAAGAATCTCAGATGTTGGGTTTATTGCTTCTCAGTTGGTTTTCAAGCTGCCATTCCAGGCGCCGCAAGTTTCCCAGTTACCCAGAAGCTGTGAGTTTGCTGATGGGATAGCTGCCTGGCTTCATAATGCCTGCCATCCTAGAATTCCCCCATAGTTGTTACTTTCTTCTCCACCAGTCTTCCTTCCTACCATGCTTTTTCTTTCTCCCATATTCATCCCACTTCACCCCTTCTGCTGCACTTGCCACAGTCTTTTCCCTGAAACCTCATTTTCCTGCTTGCCTGTTGTGTAGTTTATCTTTGGTGTACCATTTTGCTTTAGGTTTAAGAGTATTTTGCCAAAGACAGCTCTAACCTGTTGACTAAAAACTAAGCCGACAGATGACCAGTAAGGGAACAATCAGAATTTATGTAAATTGAGTGATTCCATGTGGCTGACTGATTTGGAAAACCACTGTCAGCCTCTTATAGTATTACAGCAATAAATAGGTTTTTCATAGAATCATAGAATGGTAAGGTTGGAAGGAGACCTCAAGGATCATCTAGTTCCAACCCCCGGCCATAGGCAGGGACACCTCCCACTAGCACAGGTTACTCAAGGCCTGGTCAACCCCGGCCTTGGACACCTCCGGGGAGGGAGCAGCCACAACCTCCCTGGGCAACCTGTTCCAGTGCCTCACCACCCTCACTGTAAAGAACTTCCTCCTAACATCCAGTCTAAATCTCCCCTCTGCTAGTTTAAACCCATTGCCCCGTGTCCTGTCATTGCAAGATCTTATAAATAGTCCCTCCCCAGCCTTCCTGTAGGCCCCCTTCCATTTCACCTTGTACAAGCAAGTTCTGGGTTTTGAACTGGCAAGATGTGTAATTGTCAGCTGAGATGTTATTTAGGATAATAATGCAGGCAGCAACAGGAAAAAACAAGCACTGAAACAGCAAGGGAGTTTGTCCTGGTCTCTGCATGCCTCTACCTTTTGGCAAAGTTGCACATTTCCAGTCTGGTAGTAATGCTGATTTGCAATTCTTAACAAGTGTATGTTAGCTGTCCAAAAGCCTACACCAGAGTGAAGGTTGCCAAGGGCACTTTCAGCTCTTGAGTTCAATTATTTCAAATTCTCATGCAATATAGTAGTACATTTTAGAACACCAAAAAGTGATGAATTAAAGTAATAGTGACTTCAAATAATGAAAAACACTTGCGGGTATGCCACAAAATATTTTAACACTGCCTGGTTGAATCTGCTTGTAGTTACTAGGAGCAGTAATAATGATAGAATAGTACACCCAAGCAGCAATGAAATTGCCTCTGCTGTATGCCAAGCATTTGAGTTTGCAACATATGGCTTATTGGTGCTCCATCTTCCATTCACAGTGTGAATGCATGGATTAGTGAGGGATTGGTTGAAGAAGGTTGTTGGTGTCATGAATGATGTATTAATACTATAGTGGAAGTCTGTGGCTTCCAGTTAGTGTCACCTCAATATAGATGCCTGCAAGTATAGGTTATTAAGTTCAACTTTGGTGTTTGGTGCTGTTTTAGATGTTCTGGCATATCTGGGGCAGGCATGTAGGGCTGCTGAATGTGACCCAGGCCCATATGGAGACTGGAGCCATATTCTCCCCTGCCTCTTCAGGAATGCAGAGGACAGAATTAGTTTCTGAAGTGCAGCTAAAATGACCTAATGCATCTCAGTGTTGGGAAACTTAAATACCAATGAAGATTATGGGTCTTCAGTATAGCTTGTGTTGTATCTTCTCAGTGCATGTGTTACAGGTACCTCACAGCTTCTCAAATTACTTTAGATGCCTGTAATGAAGTAACAAATTCTACACCTACCTCTGCTTACAATAATGGGACCTAGAACTGAGCACATCTTACTTTCACTACTAAGATTCTGAGAACACCAAGAAAAATAGGATGGCATTTTGTCATCATGATAGAAAATGAAATAGGAATATGGATGGTAGAGATTAGTGCAGTAGCAACATTTAAATAAAGTTACTTTAGAGAAAATATTCTGATCTGGAGGAGAAAAGATTAAATTTGCAAGGTCTGTTTGATGAGCAGTAGATTCAAAGAGAGAGTGGAAACCATATTGAAGTGTTTTTCTTTTATTTTG
Organism: Ramphastos sulfuratus; assembly: GCA_013399055.1. Classification (NCBI taxonomy): domain Eukaryota; kingdom Metazoa; phylum Chordata; class Aves; order Piciformes; family Ramphastidae; genus Ramphastos; species Ramphastos sulfuratus. The sequence goes on from WBNM01026513.1 coordinate 71,507, forward strand.
TATCTAATGTGTTCATCTTGCTTTCACATGATGGTTTCTTTTCCCACAATTCTTCTATACTGTTCTGTAACATTGTAGTGGAAGTGTTCTGACCTTATTGTTGAAGAGGGCAGAGTTGAGGTTAACGTTGTTAAATCTTCTTTCTTTGATTTTTTTAGAAACTTGGGGATATTTTAGTTGATATGTGGCACTAGCAGGTCACTCAGCATGAGCTGGTGGGTTAACCTTGGCCAGTAGCCAGATGACCAGCTTGGCCTCTTGCCATAGAGACCATTCCTGCAACTCCCCATATCTACCACAACCTTTCCACTTACACCTGGTGCAGCCAGAAATAGTAATTTCCTTTTGTGAGCATGAAGGAAATATCCATTCTTCCTTTCTACTGCCTGTAGTCATTTGAAGATTCTTCTACTGAATTAACCCTTTTCCTACTTATTTTTTTACTGCTATTTATTGTTTGATCTTCCTCTTGAGATGAGAAAGTGGTGTGAGTAAGTAGGATTTGATGAGCTAAACAGAACAGAGAGGGAAAAATAAACCGAGTGAGATCAGTGATGCTATTTGCAAGAATGGAAGGGAAAAGGAGATCATTGTGACATGTACCTTCCCCAAGTGCAGACTCTGCTCTTTATACTGCCCTGTGTTGTGTTGGGCATAGCCTTATGCCTAGAAGTATGTTCACTAGCAAGGAGGAAAAGGAAAGGAAGTTTGGAGCGCTTCGTGCTAATCACAAGGCAACAAAGGATCCTCACATGAGATACTGAAGCAGATGCTGAATTATGAAAAAAACAGTATTTGTAAAGGAGTTTCTTAATGGATTTGAAGCAAATCCATTAAGACATCTTAGAAATACAGTATTTTTTAATGTCTGCTTCTTAATTAAAGCTGTAATAGCCATGACAGGTTGTCACAATGAGGAATATCCCTAGGGCAAATACTTTGGAGCCCAGCCTCACTGCATTGGAAGGAGTCATAAGTCAGGTTTGCATTGAGAGCAGGTTATGATGTTCCTCCATGAGTATTATTATGCATGTGGCAGTGGAAAAATTAGTATTAATGATCTCTTTTGAATGAGCTTTAAGCTTTTGAACTTAAAATCTTGAGCTTTAATCTATTGAATTAAAAAAGCAAACACATAAATTTCAAGTTGCTTTCCAAAATGTGAACACCGAAAGTAATGTAATGGTTTCTTATGTCGTTAATATCTTAATACATCCAAAAGTAATATTTGCTGTCTTAGCTGCAGTATCATGCTTGAAGTACATGTTTAGTTGGTTATGTGCACATAAGTCCTCAGATTCACTAAATTCCACTGAAAGTCTTCTGTTGTGTGAGTATAATATGCATTATCTGTTTTGTGATGGAACCTTGAATTCAGATCGCAGAAATTCACATTGCTGTAGATGTTCCACACTAACAAGGAATCTAAATTCTCTTTATAGTCAATATATTTCTTAAATTCCTTTATGTCTCCAGTAGCTTTGGATTATCTACAAATGTTTCCTGTACTGATTTTTAACTAGCAAATATTTGTTCTTATCTAAGGGCTACCTAAGTTGAGAAGAAACTAAAATCAGTTACAGGGAAGTAGAAATAAATGACTCTTTTTTCCCCCAGATATGGTTTCCCATTTACATGTGTTTCTTTAAAAATATTCCTGTATTTATGCAGTGTGGATGTAGAAGCACTTTGCATTTATGTAGAAAATAACTTAAGAGATAAATTAAAAGCCATAGAAGTCTGGATTTTTTAAATTCTTCTGTTTAAAAATTGAAACTTCAGATCATAGAATCATAGAATCAGCCAGGTTGGAAGAGACCTCCAAGATCATCCAGTCCAACCTAGCACCCAGCCCTAGCCAATCAACTACACCATGGCACTAAATGCCTCATCCAGGCTTCTNGTGTATGCAACAGTGAGCACTAGAATAGTTTACATGTTTCATCACCTTCTTTATGGCATGAAATTATCTTGCTGAGAACAACAGTGTGCTTATGTACATGTGGGAAAAGAGATAGAAAACTTCCATTTGCATATAGAGAAAAAAAAAACCAGAACACGTGAGTACATCTATTGCATTTTTTCTGGTTGTGCTTTAAAATATATATTTTCAATTACAACTTTCACTAGAGTATCACAGCATCAGTAAGTTAGCCATTTATACCAGCTGAGAGTATAGCCTATAGTCTCAGGTGACTGCTGGCATTTTCTACACGCTCTCTGAGATAATGCAGGGAACATCACTCACTTGCTTTTCACACAAGCAGGATATTCCTGTCAGTAGCTTTACAAGGTTATCTGCCTGTCATCCTTCCTCACTTCTTGAACATAATTTTGCTCTTAACACTAATGTTGAATCTTCTTGTAAGGATTGCCTTCATCTTTTGTTACAGGGATTCTAAGTAGGGTAATAAAATTCAGTTATGTGGTCATTGTTGTATACTAAAAACCTATAGTCAGACAACTTCTGTCAGAAGTAAAATTGGCAGCATCATCAGTGATGATGTTTTGTAAGATAAGATGGGTTTAATTATGTTTTATAAGCACTGATGAGAAAGAAGTGTTGTCGTTAACTACCATTTCATCCCATTTATTTGCTACGCTTCCTCCAGTGTATTTTATATGCTTCCCAGGAAGCATTCTAAAGACAATATTTTGAAATTAATTATTGTTATGACTTAGTCTTTTTGCTCTTTAAAAATACAGCACTGCAGAGAATCCCTGGACTTCCCAAGGGCACGGTACCAGGAAGTCTTTTGGTGCAAGGAGAGTTTCAGGACACTAAAATGCAGCTTGCACTTTTCTCTTTATAAACCCTATAGGAAGAAGATAGGTGAAACTATTCCTTAGTCTGCTTTCTGGTCCATCTGAATTGTGTCCCAGGAGGAAAATTCCTATGCCTCCTTGTCAACAAAGAACAGTTTTATTGGATTTGATTTTTGTGAATTGATGAGGCAATTATTTGGATTTTTTTTTCTTTTGCCCCTGAAAGAACTAGGTCTATTAACTGTTGTTTGGTGAATACCCTGTTACCTTCTTTATGTTCTACATTGTAAAGCTTAAAACAAAAGGTATAAAATTCTCAGATAATATAAACATTTTTAACAGAAATAAAAATCCAGTGGGAACTAAAAAGAAGACAAAGCCTTGATTTTTCGTATAATCATGTGTTAAATTTTAAGGTCTGTCTTCTCAAAATATTCCCAGTGTGTTAGCTTATGTGGTGCTCTTCAGAATTACACTGCCTTTGCCAGAAGCTCACCTTGTGCTGGCTAAGGAGTAATGGTGACAAAGTAGCAGGAACACAAAAAGATCTCTTCTCACCTGACTTCAGATGCCTGCATTGTTGATGAACAGGGCAGTAATGATAAATCATAGAATCA
>WBNM01026514.1:4409-16768 GCA_013399055.1 Ramphastos sulfuratus
GTCCATCACAGAGCCACAAAGATACTGAAGGGAATGGAACATCTCTGTTATGAGGAGAGCCTGAGGGAGCTGGGGCTGTGCTGCTGGGAGAGGAGGAGCCTGAGAGGCGACCTCAGCAATGTTTATGAATATGTAAAGATGAGCGCCTAGAGGCTGGAGCCAGGCTCTGCAGGGTGATGCCCAGTGCCAACACAAGGGACAATGGTGGAAGCTGAGGCATGAGAAGTTTCATTTAAGCATGAGGATGAATTTTTTACCCTGTGAGGGTGACAGAAGCCTGAAGGAGGCTGCCCAGGGGGGTTGTGGAGTCTCCTTCTCTGGAGGTATTCAAGACTTGCCTGGATGCGTTCCTGTGTGACCTGCCCTAGGTGCTCCTACTCTGGCAGAGGGGTTGGACTGCATAAAATTTGGAGGTCCCTTCCAGCCCCTGACATTCTGTGATGCTGTGATGCTGTGCCATTATGACTTTCAATGTTATACCATCCAAAAAGCAGAAGGACCAGAAACCATTGCAGAATGCCAAGTTGACCATGCACTTAGAAACAGGAAAGCCTGGAATCTGTTTCCCAACACATTCGTTCAGTTTGTAGCTTTAGGAAGCAGAACGAGAACACTGAATCTCAAACTCTGGGCCTCAGAAAAGGAGGGATGCTATCTGGAATTCCAAATTCTGTGTTGATGACATAATAATAGCAACAATAATCACATTTTTCATTCATGGCTTCTGTATAACATTTTGTCCTACAGCTGTGCCTCCGCAGCCAGCACCGAAATAAATTTCCCTCTGCGCTAGATGTTGGCAAACAAACAGACCAGAGGAAAAAAAAAAAATCAGCATGCAGCACAGCAAGGGAGAGGAAGACAAATTTTGGTCAAGGACTCGGGGACAAATCCTGCTGACAGTGAAATTGCTGTAGGCTCTTTAATGTCCATGCAGCAGAGGAAGACCAATGCATAGTAAATGTCACCGCATCCCATTTATTTGCTCTTTATATACTGTTTAAATGCTGCCCATAAAACACAACCCTTCCAATAGCTCTCTTCCTCATTCATCATTCTGCTGCAGAGATTCTTTTTGTCTGCATGTTAATTGTCCACATCAGTCTTTTCCTTGAGTTGTTTTTTTTTCTTCCCCCTCCTCATACACCTTTACAATTTTTTAAGTCATTCCTTATATGAGGTGCTTGTGTCCACTCAGTCATCAAATGCCACTAAGTAGCCTGTCCATTGCCTCTATTATCATTGAATGGGTTTAGATTGGGAGGGACCTCAAAACTCACGCAGCCCAAACCCCCCTGCCACAAGCAGGGACACCTCCCACTAGAACAGGTCACTCGAGGCCTCATACAACCTGGTCCNACTCCTATGCACCACCCCTCCAGAAAAAGCCCAAGACCTAACAAGTTGGGAAACCAAAATAAGATAGGAAACATTCATCTGGTGCCTGAAAAGTGACCTCAAAAGTTCCTGTTCATGTGTTCAGAATAAGATTTGTCTCAAACTCCTCAAATCACAGTTGCTCATTTAATGACACATCTCTAACACTGCTTACTCTCTTTGCATGTTTTGTCCACTTCTTCACAGTTACAATATTCTGCTGCATGGTATAGGATCAGAGAGTCTGAGAGACACTTAGGTAGGAGAATACCTTTAACATACACATTTGTGGATGCCTCCTCCTTGGAAGTGTTCAAGGCCAGCTTGGATGACGTCTTGAGCAACCTGGGCTGGTGAGTGGTGTCCCTGCTCATGGCAGGGGAGTTGGAACTGGATGATCTTTAAGGTCCCTTCCAACCCAAGCCATTCTCTGATTTTGTGATTCTGTCTGAAGATCACAGGGCCAAACTTGCAAAAAAACAGTTTCTGACTCAGGCAACCAACATTATCTGGACCAAATTCTTGCTTCTGGGTTATTGTTCCCTTTTCCAAACTCAGCAGCAGTAGAACTAAAACCTTGCTTGCATCATTTGCACAATCCAAGTGTCACAGTTCTGCAAGGCAGGCTGGTAAAACAGCAAACACTTCTTTGTCCTCCTTCACTGAAGAAGTACCAATCTGACAATATGAGGGAGCTGGGAGGGGTTCAGTCTGGCAAAGGGGAGGCTGAGGGAGACCTCCTTGCTCTCTGCAGCTCCCTGCAGGGAGGTTGGAGTGAGGAGGGGGCAGCCTCTGCTCCTGGGTGCCAAGGGACAGGAGCAGAGGAAATGGTTCCAAGCTGCCCCAGGGGAGGCTCAGGCTGGATGCTAGGAAATATTTCTTCCCAGAGAGGCTTCTCAGACACTGGAATGGTCTGGCCAGGGCAGTGCTGCGGTCCCCATCCCTGAAGGTGTTCAAGCAGCCTGTGGAGCTGGTGCTTAGAGACATAGTTTGGCGTTGGCCCTTTTGTGATTGGTTGAGGGTTGGATTGGATGAGCTTGGAGGTCTCTTCCAACTGGATATTTTCTGTGATTCTGTGACACCCAGGGAAGTTTTATCATCAAACCAGATGGAAGAAAATGAAGCAGCAATTCACATACTCTGCGGTAATAAAACGGAAGAAAAGCTAAGTCCTGCTTTGGGCAATGTGATGCTACTGAAGTCAAACTTTGGGAACAGTTCACTTTGTGACAGCCCAAAGCCACTCCTAAATCCAAAGAAACACGAGGTGAGACTGCACAATGCTGCTGTAAACAGTGGGAAACAAGTCCTTCTCATGAAGACTTTGAGGGTAAAAAGAAATGGCCTCCAGTTGCACAAGGGCAGGTTTAGGGTGGACATGAAGAACAATTTCTTCCTTGAAAGGATTGTCAAGCCCAGGGCAGTGGACTCTCCATTCTTGGAGGAATTTCATAGAATCATAGAATGGTTTAGATTGGAAGGGACCCCAAAGATCATCTAATTCCAACCCCACTGTGGTGCTGAGGGACACGGTTTAGTGGTGACCTGGCAGTGCTGGGTAGATGGTTCAACTCAGTGACCTTTTGATCAGGTCTTTTCCAACCAAAAAGATTCTACAACTCTACTCTGTGACTGTCTTACAGTACAAACTGAAGAGCATAACTCTTCAACTGCCAAGAACACCTGATCTTTCAGGAGGGATATTTTGCATGGGCACATGTCCTGCAGTACCATGGCCACAGGTTTCTTGTACACTTCCAGGGATGAGGACTCCACCACCACTCTGGGCATCCTGTTCCAATGCCTGACCACTCTTCCAGAAAATAAATTGTTCCTAATCTCCAATCTAACCCTCCCCTGGCACAATTTCTCATTCTATCCCCTGATACTATGGAGAAGAGCCCAACTCCCAACCCACTGCAACCTCCTTTCAGGGAGCTGTAGAGAGCAATGAGATCTGCCCTCAGCCTCTTCTTCTCGACACTAAACACCCCCAGTTCTCTCAGCAGCTCTGCACAAGGCTTCATTTTCTAGACCCTTCAGCAGCTTTGTTGCCCTTCTCTGGACATGCTGCAGCCTCTCAGTCTATCTTGTAGTGAAGGGCAGAAAAGTGAACCCAATATTTGAGGTGCAGCCTCAGCAGTGCCAAGTACATAAGCACACAGGATCACAGGATGTCAGGCATTGGAAGGGACCCAAAGACATCATTAAGTCCAACCCCCCTGCCAGAGAAGGGCCATACAATCTAGCTCAGGTCACACAGGAACACATCTAGACAGGCCTTGAAAGGCTCCAGACAAGGAGACTCCACAACCTCTCTGAGCAGCCTGTGCCACTGCTCTGGCACCCTTACAGCAAAGAAGTTCCCCCTTGTGTTGAGCTGGAACCTCCTGTGCTGCAGCTTCCATCCATTGCTCCTTGTCCTATCCCAGGGCACAAGTAAGCAGAGCCTGTCCCCCCCCTCTCCTGACCCCCAGCCCTCAGATATTTATAAACATTGATTAAATCCCCTCTCAGTCTTCTCTTCTCCAGACTGAACAGCCCCAGGTCCCTCAGCCTCTCCTCATGAGGCACCATCACTTCCCTACTCCTGCTGATCACACTATTGCAGATCCCGGCCTGGATTCCAGTGGCCTTCTTGGCCACCTGTGTATGCTGCTGGCAGCTGCAATCAGCACTCCCAGGTCCTTTTCTGATGAGCAACTTTCCAGCAATTGTGTCCCAAGCCTGAAGCATTCATGAGTCTTCCAATGCAGGACCCAGCACTTGGCCTTGTTAAACCTCATACAACTGCATGCAATTCTGGAGCCACTGTTACAAGAGGGATATGGATGCTGGAAGGTGCCCAAAGAAGGGCCACAAGGATGATCAGAGGGCTGGAGCTGCTCTGCTAGGAGAAGAGACTGAGGGAGTGGGGGTTGTTCAGTCTGGAGAGGAGAAGGCTCTGAGGAGACCTTCTTGTGGCCTTCCAGTATCTTAAGGTGGCTACAAGAAAGCTGGGGAGGGACTTTTTAGGTTGTCTGGTAGTGATAGGACTGGGGGGAATGGAACAAAACTAGAAATGAGTAGATTCAGACTGGATGTTAGGAAGAAGTTCCTCAGCATGAGGGTGGTGAGAGACTGGAACAGGTTGCCCAGGGAGGTGATGGAAGCCTCATCTCTGAAGGTGTTTAAGGCCAGGCTGGATGAGGCTGTGGCCAGCCCGATCTAGTGACTTGGAACTGAATGATCCTTGTGGTCCCTTCCAACCCTGACTGATTCTATGATACTATGATTCTATGATTCCATGATTCTATAATTCTATGATTCCATGACTCTGTGATTCTAACCGACCTGAGACCATCAGTTTAGACTGTCCAGATCCCTTTGCAGAGTCTTCCTACCCTAAAGGAGATCAACACTCCCACCCAGCTTAGTGTCATCTGCAAGCTTAACTGAGGGTGCCCTCAATTCCCTCTTCCAGAGCATCGTTCAAGGTATTAAAGAGAACTGGAAGAGCGTGGCTAGTTCACTGTATGCATAGTGAGAGATTATTTGTGTATTCTTTTCACAATTTTCCTTCGTTTGCCTTTTGTTTCCTTTTTCACTGATGGCTTCTTCTGAAGGTGGTCATTAGAGCAATGCTTCTCAAGCTTAAATTCCATATTGCAAAACCAGATGAGTTTTGAGGAACTCAATGCAAACAAGAAACTAGAGAGCAAGAGAAGGCTCCACTGATCTGCTTCCTACTGGGAAGTGGCTGGAATGTGAATAGGAATGCAGTGAGCCTGGATTGTGGCACAAAATACAGAAGTATAACCTAAAAGAGAAGCAAGCTAACAAACCAAAACCACAGGGGAAAAAACGGAGAGGAAGGGAAAAGCAAGAAGCCCTGCAGCCACTGCATTTGACTTTCTAATCACGTCAGTCTCAGAGGAGACCAGGGATAGAAATAAGAAAAGGGTGCACTTGTGATGCAGTCACTCTTGGCTGTCATTGCCTTTATGGGTTTTCAGCAGGTCACAAAAGGCCAAGCCACTAGAATATGAATGAGATACAGCCACGGCTCCCACTAAGTAAGTAGGAGGCATCAGATCTCCCTATTTGGGTCCTAATAGCTTTTTCCAGCTCAGTGATCTCTCATTGCAAAGGAAAAGCAAGACAAGACAAACAAACAAACAAAAATGAACCCCCCCTCCTCAGACCTTGTCTCTGCATCCATCCCTTTGATTAGCTTTTCTCCAAGAAGGGGAAGATTTAACAGCCAACAGGGATATCACAGAAACCTTCTGGTTGGGAAAGAACCTTGGGATCACCAAGTGCAACCCAGAACCCTACTCTGCAAGGTGCACACTAAAACATAGCCNCCACCCTGGAGTAAGTTTTATTCTTATCAGGTAGACTTCTGGATTAAATATGCAATATTGCTACTCAGCTATGGTTGGGGAGATCTGGCAGGTAGGCATGGTGAAAAAAAAAAAAAAGGTTTGAAGAGAGAGAGAAACTGGAGAAATGGTGGTGGCTTCTCCAGCAGATGTGCATTGAAATTTACAGGCTCACAGGCTCACAGAATGTTAGGAGGGACCCAAAGAGATCATTGAGTCCAGCCCCCTGCCAGAGCAGGACCATACAATCTCCTTGTCCATTTGTCCTATCAGTGGACACTCTTGTACAAAGTCCCTCTGCAGCCTTCCTGCCTTTAGGGGAAAGGTGAGGTGCACTGGGTAGAGCTATTTTAGTTGAATCACAGAATGGTAGGGGTTGGGAGAGACTTCTGGAGATCACATAGTCCAAACCTACTGCTAGAACAGGTTCACCTGGATCAGGTTGCACAGAAACATGTCCAGGAAGGTTTTCAAAGTCTGCAGAGAAGGAAACTCCACAATCTCTCTGGGCAGCCTGCTCCAGTGCTTCATTAACCTGAAAGCCAAGGTTTTCCTCAAGTTGAAGTGAAGCCTGACATGTTCTAGCTTATAGACAGATGGGTTCACAGGCTCACAGGATGTCAGGGGTTGGAAAGGACCCAAAGAGATCATCCAGTCCAACCCCCCTGCCACAGGAGGACCAGACAATCCAGCTCAGGTCACACAGGAACACATCCAGACAGGCCTTGAAAGTCTCCAGAGAAGGAGACTCCACAACCTCTCTGGGCAGCCTGTGCCAGTGCTCTGGGACCCTTACAGCAGAGAAGTTTCCCCTTGTGTTGAGGTGGAACCTCCTGTGCTGCAGCTTCCATCCACTGCTCCTTGTCCTATCCCAGGGAGCAAGTGAGCAGAGTCTGTCCCCCCACTCCTGACCCCTGGGTCTCAGATATTTACAAACATTGATTAAATCCCCTCTCAGTCTTCTCTTCTCCAGATTAAACAGTCCCAGGTCCCTCAACCTCTCCTCATCAGGCATAAGTCTCCTTTCCCTATCAATGACTCCAGAAACACCTCTCACTGATTTCAGCTGTGATCTAGACATATTTCCAGCACTGTATATAAGATCACAGAATCACAGAGTGTCAGGGGGTGGAAGGGACCTCAAAAGCTCATCCAGTCCAACCCCTTTGCCACAGCAGAATTGCCTACACCAGCTTGCACAGGAACACATCCAGGCGGCTCTTGAGTATCTCCAGAGAGGGAGACTCCACAACCCCCCTGGGCAGCCTCTTCCAGGCTCCTGTCACCCTCACAGTTGAAAAAATTCCTCCTCATGTTTACATGAAACTTCCTATGCTGAGACACTGTTCTGACTCTTTTAGTAGCAGGATGTGTTTCAGCTACAATAAAGCCTAGCAACAGGAGACAGCAAAGTGACAGAGGGGAGCTTAGTGTTAATCAGCAGAGCGCTGTATGGGGTACCTCAAGCAGGCTCATCCTGGAGCCAGTAGTGCAGCCACAGGCTGATAGAAGTTTATTTATGAAGATTATGCAGTTTTGATTGAGGTGGGAGAAAATTCTTCTGTTTAAGTGTATGTTCTACCATAGAAATTTGCCTGCTTACTTGAAGGTAGCCCAGGGTTACATATGAGCTCCCTTCTCCATGGTCTGGGGGTTGAGAGTGTTGACTCCTGCAGTCCTGGTGGACAAGTTAACCATGAGCCAAGAAGCTCAGCTGGGTCTTCAGGTGCAAGAGTGTGGCAAGAAGGTCAAGGGAGGTTCTTTGCCTTGGTGAGGCCACATCTGGAGTACTGAGTCCAGTTCTGGGCTCCCCCAGTTCAAAAGAAAGTACTGGAGAGAGTCCAGTGGAGGCTGTAAAGATGATGAGTGTACTGGAGCATCTCTGTGAGGAGGAAAAGCTGTCAGTCCTGGGGCTGTTGAGCCCAGAGAGAGCAGGCTGAAAGGGTGTGTGATCAATCAGTGGTTGAAGGGTGAGGGGGTGAAAGCATGAGGCCAGCCTCTTCAGTGGAGTCCAGCAACCGGACAAGGGACAGCAGGAGTAAATTGGAATACAGAAGATTTCATCTGAGCAGCATGATAAATTTATTTGATGTGAGGGTGCCAGAGCCCTGGAACAGGCTGTCCAGACAGGTTGTGGAGTCTCCTTCTCTGGAGAGATGACCCAGCAGTGTGCCCAGGTGGCCAAGAAGGCCAATGGCATTCTGGTCTGTATCAGGAACAGTGTGCCCAGCAAGATCAGGGCAGTCTTTCTGCCCCTGTACTCAGCACTGGTCAGGCCACAGTTCGAGTGCTGTGTCCAGTTCTGGGCCCCTCACTTTAAGAAAGATGTTGAGGTGCTGGAATGTATCCAGGGAAGGGTAGCAAGGCTGGTGAGGGGCCTGGAGCACAGCCCTGTGAGGAGAGGCTGAGGGAGCTGGGGATGTGCAGCCTGCACAAGAGGAGGCTCAGGGCAGACCTCATTGCTCTCTGCAGCTACCTGAAGGGAGGTTGTAGCCAGGTGGGGTTGGGCTCTGCTGCCAGGCAGCCAGGGACAGAACAAGAGGACACAGCCTCAGACTGTGCCAGAGCAGGTTGAGGCTGGATGTTAGAATCATAGAATCATAGAATCATAGAATGGTAAGGTCTGAAGGGACCTCAAGGATCATCTAGTTCCAACCCCCTGCCATAGGCAGGGACACCTCCCACTAGCACAGGTCACTCAAGGCCTCCTCCAACCTGGCCTTGAACACCTCCAGGGAGGGAGCAGCCACAACCTCCCTGGGCAACCTGTGCCAGTGTCTCACCACCCTCACTGCAAACAACTTCCTCCTAACATCCAGTCTCAATCTCCCCTCTGCCAGTTCAAACCCATTGCCCCTTGTCCTGTCATTGCAAGACCTTGTCAATAGTCCCTCCCCAGCCTTCCTGTAGCCCCCTTCAGATCCTGGAAGGCTACTCTAAGGTCTCCTGGAAGCCTTCTCTTCTCCAGGCTGCAGAGCCCCAACTCTCTCAGCCTGTCCTCACAGCAGAGCTGCTGCAGCCCTCTGAGCATCTTGGTGGCCTCCTCTGGACCCACTCCAACACTTCCATGTCCTTCCTGTGCTGGGGGCTCCAGGAAGAAGAAGTTCCAGGTTAGGAAGAAGTTCTTTAGAGTGATTGGCATTGGAATGGGCTGCCTGGGGAGGTGGTGGAGTCCCCATCCCTGGAGGTGTTTAAAAGGAGGCTGGATGAGGCACTTGGTTCCATGGGTTAGTTAATTAGAAGATGTTGGGTGATAGGTTGGACTCGATGATCTCAGAGTCCTTGTCCAACCTGGTTCATTCTGTGATTCTGTGACCCTCCCCTTTTGCCTGCCTTTAATACTTTCTTTATGCTTTCCCTTATTTCTGTCTTCCTGCCTCAGTTTCATCTCCTTATTTCTGATATCAATTAGATATCAACAATCTGTCTTTATTTCCTTCCCTCTCTCTCTCCTTCTAGATTGTTAAAGTTATCCATGTCCTGGGCAAGAATTACAAGAATATTTTCTGGCCCAGAGTTTAGATGCACCAATGCATCACTTTAATCTCTTATCACCTTTTATCATATTTCATGGAACTAAACTTGTAGAGGCTGGAAAAGAAGCAATAAAATTGCAAATGATCCTTATTCCAAGTTCTTATCTGCCACCTACACCTGTTCTACTTCAATACCTGCCTCCCCTCCCCCCCTCCCCAGCATTGTCAAGGCACATTAAAAACAGTTATAGTAGTATGACAACGACAGGATAACAACTTTTAACTCACTTCATTTAGCCCCTGTCAATCTTTTTTACTGACTTCACAAGAGTGATTTCTTCTGTTAAAGGATGCCATTGAGATATTTTACATCCAAATTCAGTAGGCAGGATCACAGAATGGTAGGGGATGGATGGAACCCCCAGATATCCAGACCAGTCCAACCCCCCTGCCAGAGCAGGGTCACCTAGGGCAGGTCACATGGGAAAGTATCCAAATGGGTCTTGAAAGTCTCCAGAGAAGGAGACTCCACAACCTCTCTGGGCAGCCTGCCCCAGGGCTCCAGCACCCTCACAGTAAAGAAGTTTTTCCTCCTGTTGAGGTGGAACTTCCTGGGTTCCAGTTGTATCCATTGCCCCTCATCCTATCACAGACACCACTGGAAAGAGCCTGACCCCAGCTTCTTGACACTCACCCTAAATACTCAAATACTTTTGAGTATATCACTCAAATACTATTTGAGTATATCACTCAAATACTTTTGAGTATTTGTAAGATCTCCTCTCAGCCTTCTATTGTCCAGACTAAACTGTCCAAGGGCTCTCAGCCTTTCCTCATCAGACAGATGTTCCAGCCCCTTAATCATCCTTGTATCCTGCATTGAACATTCTCTAGTATATCCCCATCCCTCCTGAACTGGGGAGCCCAGAACTGGATATAGTATTCCAGATGTAGCCTCAGCAGGGCAGAGTAGAGGAGAAAGAGGACCTGCTGGCTGCACTCTTCTTAAAGCACCCCAGGATAACATTGGCCTTCTTAGCCACAAGGTCAAGGATGCTCATTTTGTAGTAGTAACATCTCATATCCAAACCTGTTTGATATTTCTGTCCTCGAGTTGCCATGGAGAACATTGACAGCCTCACCTTTTTGCCTTGCTGAACTGCACAACTTGCAAGATAAACACAGAGCCCATTCAGGCACTCCCAGCATAGAGCAATTGAGGCAACCTACTACCAGATGCATAACACAATGCATTCTGAGAACAAATGTGACCACAGGATGTTAGGGGTTGGAAGGGACCTCTGGAGAGCTTCCAGTGCAACTCCCCTCCCACACCAGGACCAGAGAAACCAGCGCAGGTGGCACAGGAACACATCCAGACAGGGCTGGAAAGGCTCCAGACAAGGAGACTCCACAACCTCTCTGGGCAGCCTGTGCCACTGCTCTGGCACCCTTACACCAAACAAGTTCTTGCTCATGCTGAGCTGCAACTTCCTGTGCTGCAGTTTCCATCCCTTGCCCTTGTCCTGTGGCAGGGCACAAGTGAGCAGAGGCTGTCCCTGTGCCTTCCTTCCTGACCCCCAGCCCTCAGCTCCTGATAGACATTGCTCAGCTGCCCTCTCAGCCTTCTCCTCTGCAGACTGAACAGCCCCAGGGCTCTCAGCCTCTCCTCATCAGGCAGTGCTCCAGGCCCTTCAGCATCCTTGCAGCCCTGCCTTGGACTCTCTCCAGCAGATCCCTGTCCCTCTGGAAGTGGGGAGCCCAGAACTGGATGCAATACTCTAGGTGGGGTCTCATCAAGGCAGAGTAGAGTGGGAGGAGAACCTTCCTTGATCTGCTTGTCACACTCTTCTTAATGCCCCCCAGGAACCCATTGGCCTTCTTGGCCAGCAGGGCACATTGCTGTGGCATGCACAACTTGGTGTCCATAAGAATAAATCTACTGCTCTCTCAAATCAGATGCTTGAATCAAAAAGACTTGAATCAAAAAGACATAGAAATACCTACAGACTATTTTAGCATGAGGACCAAAAACAGAAAAAAAAGGGGAAAAAAAAAAAAAAGAGAAATATTAAAGTAAGTCAAATTTAATTAGAAGGCATCTTCAGTCCTGGAATTAGTTACTCTGGAGCAGAGCGATCTGGATTTATAGCATGGTTCAAAAGTAGCAGGGGTAATGTGTGAACATACNTGACCTGTACCAGTGGGAGGTGTCCCTGCCTGTGGCAGGGGGTTGGGACTGGATGAGCTTTGAGGTCCTTTCCAACCTAAGTCACTTTATGATTCTATGATTCTATGATTCTGTTTCATAGAATCATTGAGTATTTTGGGATGAAAGGGGTCTTAAACATCATCTAGTTCCTACTCCCCTGCCATGGACAGGACACCTGATAGATGAGATCCCTCAAGGCCTCATCCAACTCAGTGGTGCAAGCCTCACCCCAGGAAATTTTTAATGCTAGTCTGGATGTGGGTCTGAGCAACTTGATGCAGTGTGAGGTGTCCCTGTCCATGACAGGGCTGTTGCAACTGGATAATCCTTGAGGTCCCTTCCAACCCTGGCCATTCTAAGATATTATGATTCAATATTTACCTGTTCCAAGTGTCCAAAATATATCTGCACAAGGCAAGCAACCAACTGTGTGTGGCAGGGTGAATCCTACATCCCTTAATGGCTGTGCAACAAAGTATTTCAGAGCTATTGACTAACAGCATTGAGTCAACTTATTGATTACATACAGATAACAGAGAAATATGGGCAAAGCCACACTGGTTTGCAACAAGAAAGCTGAGGAGGAACTTTTTAGGGTATCAGATAATGATAGGACTGGGAGGAATGGATCCAAGCTAGAGGAGAGCAGATTGAGATTGGATGTTAGGAAGAAGTTCTTCATCAACACAGAGGAGTTCAACTCATAATATCATTCACTAAGAGCTCTTTGAATAATTTGACCTCAAATGCATTGTTTAACAGGAATAAATATTTAGAACTAATTCATCTAATCAAAGCAGACTTAACTGCTGCTTGGCACCAAAAATCCACTGACAATTGGTCTTTCCTGTTGAATGAATCAACATAGGAGGGATCTGGGAGTGCTGGTGGGTAACAAATCACCCACGGGACAGCAGTGTGCCCTGGTGG